>JAVSBU010337841.1:0-17730 GCA_033118015.1 Loricariichthys derbyi | reverse complement strand
TGAGCCATTTCACGGATCTGCGCATGCGCAGACGAAAAGTTTGGCCGTTTGTTTCCACGCCTACAGAACAGTGCGTATAGCAGTCGCCATGCTGAAGCATTTGTTCGAAACTTCCACGTCAGTCGTGACGTCATTCGGACTCAACGCTATTGGCAAACAATGGCAGTAGAATGGATTGTACTTACATTTATATCATTTAGCAGACGCCCTTATCCAGAGAGACTTACAATTTATACAGTCTTACAATCCAAGCAATTGTTGATTAAGGGCCTTGCTCAAGAACCCAGCCGTGGCAGCTTGGCAGAGGTGAGATTTGAACCCTGGACCATCTGGTCCATAGCCCAACACCTTAACCGCTAGGCCACCTATAATTTTAGGCTATAGACTGCACCATGACTAAATCATGTAGTCCCACATGTAATCCACTGTATTAGAGAATGCCAACAATAGAATCAAAACTCACCACTGGAATTAGGCGACAGGATTGGATAGAGCTGCTGAACCCCATCCATTTCAGGTAGTCGGGATACTCGCCTTTTCTCAAGAAATACTGGTGGCCCAAGTAATTTGGTCTTTCATAGATCATGAAGCAACCACTCTCCACCCTGATGGAATTGCAGCGGCTGAAATAATAGCGCAGGTCTGTGCAGTCATTGCCACACTCATAACTACGGCCATAGAAATTCCTATCCTCATAAAATACAATCTGTAAAATATAACAGTATTAACATTAGTCATCTTGGTAATGTTATTTTACAAGAACTACAATGCAAATGACAGAACATGTTAAGTGCCTCTAAAAGCCTACCCTGCCCATGGTGCACACTGAAGAGATTCTCCATGTTTCCCCAGCTTTTTATAGGCCTACACAAACAATGTATTGTCATTCAAATCAACACAGTTGTTTGCACACATGGCACAACTACAACATGCTGACAGATGTGTGAGAGAACAGAATTCAAAGATAAAATAAGTGAGTAAAAAAATAAATAAATACTTTTACTTTGGGTGTTTTAGATGCATAGTCAGAAGAAAGTTCTGGTGTAGTGCTGGCTAGAGAACAAAATGAAAAAATAATTGCATTCACCGTTTTGAATAACAATAAGGCTACAAACAACAAAGAACCTCTTGTCAAAGAAAAAATGTTTTAATAAATAAAAATCTAAAAATTGTGGAGTGCATTTTTATTCAGCCCCCTGTACTCTGATACCCTAATATAAAATCCAGTGTGACCAATTGCCCTCAGAAGTCACATAATTAGTAAATAGAATCCATCTGTGTGTAATTTATTCTCAATATAACTACAGCTGTTCTGTGAAGGCCTCAGAGGTTTGTTAGAGAACATTAGTGATCAAACAGCATAATGAAAAGCAAGGAACACATCAGACAGGTCAGGGAGAAAAATTGTGTAGAAGTGTAAAACAGGGTTAGGTTATAAAAATGTCCCAATTTATGAACATCTCACAGAGCACTGTTCAATACATCATCTGAAAATGTAAGGGGTATGGCACGACTGCAATCCTGCCAAAACATGACTGTCCACCTAAACTGACAGCCCAGGTAAGGAGAGCACTAGTTAGAGAAGCAGCCAAGAGGCTGGTCACTCTGAAGGAGCTGCAGAGATCCACAGTTCGAGTGGGAGATTCTGTCTACAGGACAACTATTAAGCATCTACTCCACAAATCTGGCCTTTATAGAAGAGTGGCAAGAAGAAAGCAAGACATAAGAAGTCCTGCTTGCAGTTTGCCACAAGCCATGTAGGGGACACAGTAAACAGGTTGAAGAAGGTGCTCTGGTGAGATGAGACCAACGTTTAACTTTTTGGCCTAAATGCAAAAGGCCATGTTTAGTGGAAAACTAACATGGCACCACACCTTCATCACCGTGAAACATGGTGGTGGGAACATCATGTTGTGGGGATGCTTGTTTTGAGACTGGGGCAGAGGTTCACCTTCGAGGAGGACAATGACCCTAAACATACAGCCAGAGCTATAATGGAATGGTTTACATTAAATCATATTCATGTGTTAACCATGTGTCAAAGTCCAGACCTAAATCCCATTGATAATCTGTGGCAATACTCGAAAATTGTTGTTCACAGATGCTCTCCATCCAATCTGACTGAGCTTGAGCTATTTTGCAAATATGAATGGGCCAATATTTCAGCCTGTAGATGAGGAAAGCTGGTACATAGAGACGTAAGACATACCCCAAAAGACCTGCAGCTGTAATTGTAGCGAAAGGTGGTCCTACAAAATATTAACTCAGGGCGCAGAATACAAATGCACATCACACTTTCCAGATTTTTATCCATTAAAAATTAAAAAAAAAACATGTATCATTTTCTTTTCACTTCAGACATACTTGCTACTTTATGTTGGACTATCACATAATACATGGAAATTTAGAATAACAGAATTGAAAAGCATCAGCCCCTGGTTTAGAACTTTGTAGAGTCAATGTTTGCTTTAACTACAGCAATCAGTCTGTTTGGATATACAGGGTCTCTGACTTTGTACACTAGGAATGGAGATTTTTTTTTTCCCCATTCTTCCTAGAATAATTACTCTTAAGTTAAATTTCAATAAATTGCTCCCATTTCTTCCACAGATGGTCTACTGGATTTAGGTCAGGGCTTTCACTTGACCATTCACCTTAATATCCTAGCTACTTTCAACTCCTTACTAATGTTCTGAACAGTACTCTGAGGGATATTGAAGACTTCTGCAATCCTTTTAACCTGTCCCTTTCTGCAACTTTAACCGAGAGCTCATGTTTCCAACTATGGTGAATTCCCTTTCAATTAACATTCACTAGTGTAATCCTCAAGAAACAGTCAGATCTGTCAAAAAATCAAAAGCACTACAGGGGGGAAATTAGCAGGAGCTGTCAGGTATTTTACTACTTCAAGCTGGAAAAAATTAATTCATTTATATTTTCAGGGTGTAATGTAACAAAAGGGGTGGGACAGGGGTGCACTGGTTTAGGAAAAATCCTATGATACATCTTATTCCTGCATGAGATTCCAAAATGCAAATTGTGGTGTTACTGAAGCCTTGACATTCTCTGTCTTCAAAAATGCTCGATTGGATTTAGTTTAGGTTATGATGTGAGAAAGACCATGACATACAGCACTCTTTGATATTCTTTGGTCTTAAAGTTGTTGGAAAGCTTTGAGATTTTATCTACATTAATTTCAGATTATGAAAAGTTTCTATGTAAAATCACACTGGCTGGCAAAACACAATTACATCACAAAACCAGAGAACATGAGTTCAACATCAGCTAAGAGTTATTATTAAACTTAGGATTATAATTAACACAAATAAAGACTATAGTATCCAGTATCACATTTACAAAGCCACTATTATAAACTTATAAATGTATATGGTCTGAAATACATTTGCACATTTCAATGCAATGTTTTCAAAATGGATGAAGTAGTTGAAAATACATGCACAGTACAATGAAGGCAAGTATTTCTTGCTTTATAGACATTTTACATAACCTTAATGTTCAAAGTAACTTTTTATTTTAGTATGTATTCAATATGCGTTTGATGGAACCCACACATGCACTTGTACCACCCCAATCTCTGAATCTTGTGTACGTTCCTGGCATTATCAGATACATTCTGCCAGTATAGTGAGGCTGCTCGAAGAAAAGCCAGTTTCCACTTATTACTTTACAGGAGAAGATGTGGGTTGTGTTGAAAGTATCCTTTACATTAGGGCAGTCATAGATGAGATCTATCATCTGACCACCATACTCGATTCTCTCAAAAAGGTGCATTTCATATGAGGACCCTTGTACCTGTCCAGAGAAAGAAAATGTGTGCCTGGGTAAGTTTATCCAAGTCATGTTTATCATGTCATTCCATATACAGTACATTATATAAGATCAAATGCATGATTTGCTACTAATATTGTACATTATTTTCATTTTAACGTTAAAAGCAATTCTCAACTGAATTGTCTTTTGTCTTTTTTGAGAAGCACAGCAATTTACCATATGAATTGAGCGGCATGAAGATATTGAGTCATTCATGCCCATCCAGTGCTGGTATTCAGGATAGTCTCCTTTGTTCAGGAAATATTGCAGGCCCATGTAATATGGTTGTTCATAAATCATGAAGCATCCACTCTCCACCCTAATGGAGTTGCAGCAGTTTAGGAAACAGAGCATATCAGCACAGTCGCTGTAGCACTCATAATAATGACCACCAAAATTCCTGTCTTCATAAAAAATGATCTGGAATATAGTCAGCACAGAAAAAAACTGTAAACAGTATTTGCATATATGCATGTTTAGAACACAAAACATCATTATGTAAAATAAAATTAGTAGTTTTGTAAAGCCATGTTTGAATACCTTTCCCATTGTGCTCTTAATGTAGTCATCTTTCTGTCTGTGTGAAGACATTACTTATATATAGTGAACATGAAGTGCAGATTCTGCAAGTACTATTCATATTGTAATTGCTGAGAATTCACTCGTTCCAGTGTTTCACTGTACATAGGACATTTTATGATCTAAGAGGATTCCAGGGAATGTTTTTTCATATCTTTCATATTTTTCTGTATAATTCCAAAGGGACTGAACCTTTTAGTTAATAAACATCAGCTAAATACCATGATTATGAATAGTTACTACTACTACACACACAAGCTAGATGATGGTCATCAAAATCCATCCTAAAATATCTAATACAAGGATGCAGAACATTTTTAACAAAGTGCTGGTATGTCTGAAGGCTTTTATTCCCACCAAACAGGAGCCACAACAGATTTCACTGGTGGAATCAGGTTTAGCTCCTTGTTTAGAATGAAACCTGCATCCATGCAGTTTGTTTGTGGATAATGTTTCCCACCCTGATCTAATAGCATACAGTTAAAAAACATATTAACATCAAATATTCAAGCCTATTAAATAACAAAGTAAAACCAAACATCTATTCCTATATTAGGAATGTTGTCTATGATTGAGACATTGTTGTTTAATGTACATTTTCCAGAAAGTCAGAATCAACTCGTACAGCAAAAACAACAATACAGCCATGTGTCTGGTGAGCACAATGTCCAGAATGTATCAGTATTGTTTCTAGCAAAAGCTGCTCCATTGAAAGCTACAGGTAAGCTTGTTCAGATAGATGCTGTATTTGCAAATTGTCCAAGATGTACTCGGAGTGAATGTTGGCACAGATCACATTTATATGTCTTCCATTTCCTGGATGACTGTTTGTAGTAGGACCTGATAAATCGTAAAAAAGATACTATTATAAAAGCATACTCATAGCAGGCTTCCATTTTTTAAGATACTAAAATTTTCTTTATTGCAAATGCAAATAGGGCAGCATTGTGGTGCAGTGGTCAGCACTGTCACCTCACAGTTCTGAAGGCCTGAGTTCGAGTCCTGACCTGGCTACTGTGTGGATTTTGTATGTTCTCCCCATGCCTGCATGGGTTTCCTACCACATTCCAATGACATACCTTAGGTCAAGTGGCATATCTAAATAGTTCTCAGTGTGAGTCTGTGTATGCATGTGCCCTTTGATGGACTCTTGCTTTGTCCAGAATTGGTTCCTGCTATGTGCCCTGTGCTGCCAGTTAGGGTTGCCCCCCTACAACCCTGAAATGGATTAAACAAGTATGGAATGTGAGTGCATGATGATGACAAAAACAGATATTTTAAGGAACACTTATGTTGTATAGTGAATGGAGAATGAATGGATGTCTGTAGCTCTGGATAATAATAAAAGGCATAAGAACAGCACACTGGTTTTTATTCAAGGTTACAGTGAGGGTCTGGAGCCTATACCAGAATTCACTGGGCTTGGGTAGAGGTACATCCAGGAGAAAGCTCTAGTTCATCACACTCTTCTTTTCTTCTATAATCACATCATCTGACCTTCATGTTGCAATTCCAGCTACAGGTATCAACCCAAATCCACAGGAACTTCTTTAACTACCAGATGGCTGTTACCACCATCCAAAATTTGGAGATATTAAAATATATTTTATAATTTTCCTACAATTTTTCTTCCCTTAAATGTTGTACTCTGCATAAAATATGCAGTAAAATTATAGGTCATGACTATATTACATATACCACTGTTTTAGCCATTTTTAAATGATCATATATAGTTATTTCTCAGCCTCTTTTTAGGATGCAAACAGAAAAATGCAAGACATTTTTATAAAGTATTAAAAAAAACAGCCTACATAATCTTCAGTGATAAGTATTTATTGTGACCTCCTCTTGGACTGGAACAATAGTAGCTTGCAGCTTCAATGGGATGCCAAGTTGATCCTTGATCCAGTCTGAATAGCTTGATTAGGAGTGTTTTTAGGAAGGGTAGCAGGTTGAATATGCTAATATTTGCTAAATAAAGTTTGGAATGAAGATCAGTGGGGAGTGGAACACAGTGTTTTGGAAAGATAAATCCATGTTTGAATTTTTTTTGGTTCAAACTTAATATGTTAAAATGGTCATCTTTGATGTAACAACAAATCTAATGATGGCCCAATACTTTTGCACAGTACTGTAGTCACTTCAGTAATGAGAGGACAGAAAGCTCTTATTAGGTTAGCACATATTAAAATATTAGCACATATAAATTTGGATAATTGGTCAAAAATAATTAGATCTTAGTAAAAACAATTGAGCGCAGACTCCACAGGCTTGACTATCATCTTTAATAGACAAAAGTAACATTAATAATGTTAAATAAGTTAAACGGCTAATTTGGTTTTTTTCTGAATCATGTGAACTGAAGACTACATAGTTAAAATAGTATTAATTAGAATTTGCCATTTTAATGACTGGGACTTGGCTCACTGACGACTGCCAAATGATCCAGTATATAAAGTTATACGTCCTTATCAACGTAAAACACCTGTAATGTGCCAAAGTACAATTAAGTAAATCATACAGCATATATTGTATATCCATCCTTTAACTTCAGCCAATTACTTCATATTACACACTGTCAACATCAAGATCTTAAATGCAGACTGTAATCTAAGGGACCTTAACAAATCTAAAAGTGCAAAGTATAATTCAGTAAATTCAAAATGTGACCCGCCATGGCAAAATCCGGCATAAGTCGCAAATTGTACTTTTGAGTTAGAGCAAGTTAAAGTATGATAAGTGACAAAAGTGCACCCCCAGATCAGTTTTGACAGAAATTGCAAGCTTGTACCATAATCTATCCATCAAATCCATTTAAGAAATAAAAAAATATTCTTAAACACGTAAAAAAATGATTTTTTTTTACGTTCCGGTCTGGGTAAAATAGGCCATAAATACCTGAACACAAGTGAAAATACACTCCACTTTCACCGGCTCTGAGGACGCATGGTATAATCCAATGCCCATATTTCGATGGAGACACGGCTATGATATTCCTTCTTGCTCTATTTTAATGAGCAGATCCCCAATTATATCATTTTTCTCCAATAAAACGACATTTTACGAAGCATAACCAAACCGAAGCATATTTCTCCATGTAGCGTTAAAGCAGACACTAGTACATACACGCCAGCAGAGACGGGCGCTTTGATTGGTCGAGAGGCCTCCGCGCGGTGCATTGTGGTCATGACAGCGTGAGCTGTACTTTTTCTTAAAGCTTATCCCTGTATCAAATTATGTGCCAAATTTCATAGGGATTGAACAACATTTATTACATGTTTGCTATGGTGTTTTGATTTTGAACTATAAGAAAACTTTAGGAGCCTTTTTCTCAAAATCAACTTTCAGAATGTCTGTCAGGACTCTCAAACTTCAAATAGCTGTAACAATTAACAATTTTTATTTTTCAAGATATTTTGATGAAATAAACTTCATTTTAAAGCTTATTACACGGATATATGTAATCAGTCATTATCTCAATTTAGATTTTTGGTGCATTATGCCAGGTTTTGCCGTAGCAGGTCACAAATGTAAAAAACAACATTAAATTGTAAAATTAGAGCAATAAAATGATGACTTATTATAATCATATCAATTTATCTGAGATCAGATGCTGGCTGCCTCATCCCGCTCTGATTCCTGAGAATCTTCATAGTGCTTTATTTCCTCTTTCAACGAATCCTCACTGTCCTGTATATACAAAAAAAGCACAGACTCACTTCAAGTACGCTGTAACTGTTTTAAAATTCTAACATATATACGGTGTTAGCAAACTCTAAATATCTAAAATGAACTACTAAAACAAAACACTTAGTAGTAGAGCCCTCAAACAATACTTTGCCACAAAAAGCGCAATCGCTTCTCCTTATTTACTTCCGCGTTCACTTCCTCAGTTATTGGCACATCCGCTACGCTTATTTAAAAGCACGACCGCGTCTCCTTATGTACTTTCGTGTTTGCTGCGTTCAATTAAAGTGCGCGTTCGCTCCTTCAGTCATTAAAGCATCCCCTATGCTTATTTTGAACGGTGCATTTGCTGCTTCCTAGTGAGGTCACTGGGGATTCCTCCTGACATCAAAACAGGGACAATCCTGCTCCATATATGTCATATATACATATTACCCCCCCCCCCCCCCCCCCCCCCCCCCCCCCCAGCCCCTTCGGGGTAGTTTGTGTTCCTTTTCTCTTGCGCTCAGGCTTTTGCCCTGTTGCCTCAGTTAACTTGTCCTTTTCCCATTTAGTTCTCAGATAGTGCCCAACTGCACTTCTGCCCATATGTCAGTTGCCGGCGCCTTTCGGTGGGGATCCTCCTCAGGGTCACAGGTACCACCTCAGCCACCAAAGAGGGAGGTGGAGTAGGCACCAGGAGGACCGAGGTAACCTGCTAGGGTCCTTAGGTAGCTTAGGGTCAACAGGCCCCAAATGAGGTGTCTTCCCTAACCGCCACGTCTCTGCACCCCCTATCATTCACCCCTGCGTTTGGGTCCTAAAGTCCCCATATCATGAAATACTCACTCAACAGTTATCAAATTAACAGTGATTAATCATATTTTTTGCTTGCAGCTCTTTGGTTCTAGGAAATTGGTTTAATATTACACAAGCACTACAAGGCCATACAGTGGACAATATAAATCTCAACAGAATGTGCTTATTAGTTTGAAATAATTCAATAACTTTATTTTCATCATGTACACCCCTCACATTTCAAATATTTTATTATAGCACTATAGAAATGAAACTTGGATCTAACTACTAAAGTAGTTAAGTACAGCTTGTATAGCAGTATAGATTTACTGTCCTCTAAAGTAACTCAACACTCAGACATTAATGTCTAAATAGCTGGCAACAAAAGTGACTTCACTCCGCAGGGAACATGTCCAAATTGAGGTAAATTTTTGTGTCAATATTTTGTGAGACCACCATTATTATCTACAGTGCCAAAAGTGCAAAAGTATTCATACCCCTTGAACTATCTCACAATTTTTCATGTTTATACCAAAGACTTCAGTTCATTTTATTATTTTTTAGATAGACCAACACAAAGTAGCAAGTCTGTGTGGTATAAAAAATGATACATGGTTTTCAAAATTTTTAATAAGCAAAAATCTGGAAAGTGTGGCATGATTTTGTATTAATTTCCCCTGAGTCAATACTTTGTAGGACCATCTTTTGCTGCAATTACAGCTGCAAGTCTTTTGGGGTATGTCTCTACCAGCTTTGCACATCTAGAGGCTAAAATTTTGGCCCATTCCTCTTTGCAAAATAGCTCAAATATATTATGTGGAGAGTATCTGTGAACAGTATAGTGTTTTGAATTTAGGCCAAAAAATATAACTTTGGTCTCATCTGACCAGAGCACCTTCTTCCACATGTTTGCTGTGTCCTCTCTATAGTTTGTGGTAAACTGCAAGCAGGAATTCATATGGCTTTTTTTTGCCACTCTTCCATAAAGGTCAGATTTATGGAGTACAGGTTTAATAGTTGACGTGTAGACAGAATCTCCCACCTGAGCTGTGGATCTCTGCAGCTACTCAAGCGTGATCATGGGCCTCTTGGCTGCTTCTCTAATTAGTGCTATCCTTGCCTGGGCTGTTAGGTGGATGGCCATGTCTTGCTAAGTCTGTAGTTGTGCCATACTCCTTCCATTTTGATGGATTGAACAGTGCACTGTGAGATGTTTAGGGGCTGGGATATTTTTAATAACCTAACCCTTCTTTACACTTCTCCACAACTTTATTCCTGATCTGTGTGGTGTATTCCTTGATTTTCATGATGCTGTTTGATTACTAATGTTCTCTAACAAACCTCTGAGGCCTTCACAGAACAGCTGTAGTTATACTGAGAATAAATTACACACAAGTGTGTATTTTACTAATTTACTATGAGATATTACTAATATACTATTTACTAATTAGGTGACTTCTAAAGGCAATTGGTCACACTGGATTTTATATAGGGGTATCAGAGTACAGGGGGTTGAACACAAATGCACTCCACAATATTCAGATTGTAATTAAACCATTATAAAACCATGTATCATTTTCTTTTCATTTCACACATAATTGCTACTTTGTGTTGGTCTGTCACATAAAATCCCCCCAAATTTAAGTTTGCGGGTGTAACATGAGAAAATGTGGAAACGTTTGAGGGGTATGAATACTTTTTGCAAGGCACTGTATATTTATCATTTACAAATCCAGTATTTCCATATCTATAAAGGTTAAATACCAAATATGTATGCTCTAATTATATTGTTTATTTTTATTACTTTTTCTTTCTATATGTATTTTTTTCCATTTTTTATGAATTTTATTGTCATTGTTGTTATGGTTAAGTTTTCTTTCTTTATGTCCTCCCTCTTATTGAAATAATGCAAGAAAAATGCATTATTATTAAGGATAAAGCATCAAAGGTCATCCAAAGAGAGGGAGTGGTGGACAGAAAAAAAATCTGCTCACTAGAAATTCTATTTAAGAATAGAAATAAGATGAAAAGTTAACACTGATTTTAACCTACTGCATTTTATATAGGAGTATCAGAGTACAGGGGGCTATATACTAATGCACATCACACTTTTCAGATTTTTACTTATTAAAAAAACAAAACAAAACAAAAAAAACCCCCGCTACTTTCTTATCACTTAACACATATGTGCTACTTTGTGTTGGTTTATCATATAAAATCCCAATAAAATACAAAGGTTGTGGGTGTAATGTGAAAAAATGTGTCAAAGTTCAAGGGGTATTAATACTTTTGCAAGGCACTATAGCACTGCCTTATCACTCTTGGGCATGGAATTCACCAGAGCTGCACAAACTGCTAATGGAATGCTCTTCCTCTCCTCTGTGATGACATCATTGAGCTGGTGGATGTTAGAGACCTTACACTCATCCACTTTTTGATTGATGATGCCCCACAGATGCTTACTTATGTTTAGGTCTGGAGACATATCTGGCCAGTCTATCAGCAAGGCAGTTTTCATCTTTGTGGTGTGTTTAGGGTTGTTGTCATGTTGGAAACTGCCATGCAGCCCAGTTTCTGAAGGGAGAGGATCATGCTCTGCTTCAGAATGTAAGTTAATACAATATGCGTCATATGGTCTGAGCACTGACAGGCTGACCTCTCACTTCTACAACCTTTACAGCAAAGCAGGCAGCACTCAGGCATCTATTTTTTAAGCCAACCTCTGGATATGACACTGAATAACTTCATTGGTTGACCCTGGCGAGGCCTGTTCTGAGTGGAACATGGAAAACTGTTGCATGATCTTGGCCACCAAGCTGTAGCTCAGTTTCAGTGTGTTAGCAATCTTCTTATAGCCTAGGCCATCTTTGTGGAGAGCAACAATTCTATTTCTCACATCCTTCAAATGTTTATTGCCACGTTGATTATCCAGTGGCCAGTATGGGAGAATTGTAACCAAAACACCAAATTTAACAGCCCTGCTCCCCATTCGCATCTGGAACCTTGTAACACTAATGAGTCACATGACACCAGGGAAGGACAACGACACAATAGGGCACAATTTGGACATGTTCATTGTGGGGTGGACTTGCTTTTGTTGCCAGCTATAGGATTGTCTGAATGACGTATTTTTCTAAAAATAGCATGCTCAAATGCGCATGCGCGCGTATGTCGGACAAACGCTGTATTGTAACGCTGGCGTTAGGGCTTTTTTTGCATCTTAACTCATCATCAAAACCACTTAGAAATGGTCACAACAAAGCATTGCAGTTATGCATTGTGCCATAGTGATTCAAGATACTCTGACAAGGACTACATGAAGGGAGTAACATTTAAAAGAGGGCTCGAGCATGGGGAAGACCAGACTTCACACACAAAAAAGTAAAGAAAGACACATATATATGCTCCAAACACTTCATCTGAGAAACGGGGCTGATACCAGCTACATATACTCCAGAACACGTTGGTTTTTTACTGTTAATAAGTTAGTATCATTGCTATATAAACCCAAAAGTGCACCAACGGCAGTGTGCTACTATACACCAAATACAGCAGGGCTTCTATAGAGTCTTAAAAGTTTTAAAAGAATTGAAGTCATGACTTTAGAAATAATATCTTAAAGAGAGTTTGAAAAGCCTTGAATTTATATATCTGGGTATTAAAGCTGTACGAGAGCCACGCGGAAACATTTGTGCGAAACATCCGGGTCAGTCGTGACGTCATTCAGACTCAACGCTATTTAGATACTAATGGCTATGTGAGTTATTTTCAGGAGACAGTAAACCTATACTGCAGTACACTGACTACTTTAAGTTATATCTAAGCTTAATTACTATAGGGTTGTCCCATGAAAAGATATAAAAAATATTTGAAGAAATGTAAGGTGTGTACTTACTTATGTGAGATACTGTAATGTTTTGTTCATTATGACTTCTCTGACATAGGATGCTGAGGCATTGTGTTCAGAAACCAAATAAACAAACTAACAAAAACACAGGAGCAATACCTCTGTGATGGAAATATTCTATTTCACTAAGCATTTTTTAAAGACACAGCATGTGCAAACTATTATTATGCATGACTGCAAATCCCTGTTTGTGTCTTTATGTGATGGATTCTACTGTTGCACAGGAATGAGCAAAGCATAAAAGGAAGTGCCCAAATTTATTTACTAATTCTATTTCTTATAGGCTAATAGGTCCCTATATACAAAGTAAAATGTGGTGAATATTGGACTATTTTTGATACAGCCCATAAGTATGGGTGGATACATTTACATTTAATTAATTCGGCAGACACCTTTATCCAGAGCGGATTACAATTGATACAATTGGTACAGTATTGATACAATTGACAGTATCATCAGTGGCAGCCTGGTAGAGGTGGAATTTGACCTTCTGTCCATAGGCCAATACCTTAAACCCTAGGCTATCACAGGCCCTGCTTTATAAAGTGAGGCAACAGCATTAGCATCGTTATTGGTGTTAAAATATGATGTTATTACTAGCATGACCCCCACATGACCACTGCAGATCAGGTAATATTAGGGTGGTGGGTCATTTTCAGCACTGCAGTGACACTGATGTGGTGGAGGTGAGTTAGTCTTTTAAACACCATAGTATCATCTGGGACTGAGAACTGGCCTGAGAATAGTCAACTAACCAAAAATTTCCAACCACCAGCATCCATTAGACAGCATTCTGTGAGCACTAATGAAGGATTAGAGGATGACTAACACAAATTGTGCAACAACAGATGAGCCACAGTCTCTACAGACTTCACACACAAAAAAGTAAAGAACAATATTGTAGCTGATAAAATGGACAAATTAGTGTAGAAACAAGGTGAATGTTATTCCTGATCAGTTTATATAAGAAGGTAAGCTAATTAAATTAATAAATTTTTTATCAATTTTAGTGGATGGTTCTGGACTCACACTGAAAAAAGACTGAGAGGAGGGTGTTGTGGAAGGAGGCTTTAATTTCTTCAGTCCTACACTTGCTGCTTTATTGTGCAGTGTGTTCCACCGTTTAAGCATCTGTGCTGGTAAAGAAAAAAAGGCAATTATGATTAAAGGATTCTTATTAAAGGAAAAAATATGTATCAGATATTATCAATTGAAAATTGGTCTTACTGTGTTTTCTGGAATGGTCTACTGCTTTAAACGAACTGAGCATTGCAAATGGATGGTAGGACAGTGAGAATGGGTGGACGATGTTGCTCTGTAGAAAATGGAGGAATACAAAAGTCCAAAAGGGTGGCAGATCTGGAGTGATGGAGACCATCAATCAATCTGTTCAGGAATCCAGTTCAACCATGCTTTACAACAATAAACTGGCTAGCTGTGTAATATATTCACCGGACATACCGTAGTTTCATCGTTTGACCACAATTCTGACATGGCTTTCTTGTACACTGAGATGTGACCCAGTGTACTGCTGGTAGAACGGTAAGACCATATGCTTCAATACACTTACAAATTCAGATACAGTGTTCCCTCACTTATAGCGGGGGATCTGTTCCAGACCCACCCGCAATAAGTGCATTTCCGCGAAGTAGCGACGCTTTTCCCCTACTGTACATGTACCTTTTAAAAAATGTCTATTTAAATGTTCATAAAATGTTTTAAACTCTCAAACATTTTTTAAAGTTTGATATGAGAATATACGTCCTACAGCTAGAATGATAGGAATCAAGCAAATATGGTCACTGCCGAACGACACTTTCAAAATAAAAGACTCTGCCTTTACCTTAATGTATAGACTGGCATGAAGAATATACATTTCAGTAAAGGTGGAGTCTTTTATTTTGAAGTCTGTCGTGTAAGTGAAGTTAGCCACAATAAGAAAGTATTTACGTCAATCTTAAATATATATAACTTAAATATCAATTAGGTAATTAACCCAAATGAATAAACATTTTAGGTGGTTATTTACATTGTACAATATGTACTACGCATGTGCAAAAATACTTTAAATGGAGTACCACAAAACCCAGAGAAACAGCTAAAATAACACAATAAATATTTTACATTAATATTTTTTGAAAATCCGCGAAACAGGGAATCCGCAATAAACGAACCGTGAAGTAGCGAGGGAACACTGTACTTCCTTCACACTGTGACCTTTAGCATGTCCAAATACAATCACTCCTTTTTGCCAATCATTAACAGCTGCTTTGCGACTCATTTTCCACACACTGTATGAGACTACATTTTACCATCTCTGAACAATATATGAATCCCATTGCACGTCCCAAAGGTATAACCCTTGCAAAATGCCATCTGCCTAAAGTTTCTACCACCTTATACATGCAAGGTGACTTTTCTAATTTCATCTAGCAAGTGTATATTGTAGATAAATATAATAACTGCTTAACTATAGGTTTGGAGCCATATTACAATGGACATAAAAGGAAGCCATATGAGTGAAGGTGATCCTTCAGTCACAAAAAGAAAAAAAAAATCACACAAGATTGAGTCACACAAGATGCAGGTACCAGAGGGTGAGGTAAAAAGAAGACTTTCTTTCACTATTCTTTGCCAATCCATGAAGGCACTTTCATTCTGAGCAGAGGATTAACATGATAATCTAACATGTTTGGCTGTATTTGCACTGTATGTGATACTGGACCCTGCTGGATTCAAACCTCACCCAAGCATCTCATGTGACATGTCAATAACAAAATTATTTCTAAGATTACATATAATTCAATAAACACAATATAAAATAAACAAGCATTTAATTTTTTGGCTTAGTACATTAAAATTGTTGGGTTTGGATAATTATTTTAATTTAAGTGCATCACTAGTTTTCACTCTTATCCACAAAGCACCATAGTGACCTAAACAGTAGAATCATGTTTAATCAGTTTATTTTGGTTTTCCAATGACTGTTAGGTGTTGATCATCCCAGACACATCAGTTCTTCATGGATGAAAGTGAAGAAGGATCCTGCAGGCTTTTTGTAGACCTCCAGGTGTCATACATATGCATACTAGGAGATCTCAGCTGATATAAATGTGTCTTAGAATGTGGGAGGAAACCCACACAGGCATAGGGAGAACATGCAAACTCAGCACATGCAGTGGCCAGGCCGGGACTTAAGTCTATTAATTTGTTGTTCCTATTCGTATCACTTCAGTATGTTAATTGTGAATAGGTGTGACCAGAGATTTGAATAAATCATAAAAACATAATTAAGCTTAGCTAAAGTGCCTTAATAGGAATAGTGTTATGACATTGAGCATGTTAGAACATAAAGCATAAGTGAATGAGATTGAAGTCCCTAAATCTAGAGTCCAGAGATTTTGGCTGGGCAATAATTCTGATTTTAAAACAATATAATAAAGAAATAAAAATTTAAACTTTACCTTAGTGCCTGGATGAATGCAGGTGGAAGATGGCTTGCAGGTATACAAAGACAGGATCTCCTCTACAGGCAAGGCATTCTAAAATGAATAAATTAAAGCATTCATAAACGGATATGGTGGTGAACATTTAAAATCGATCAATCAACCAAACTTACCAAAAGCATCCCTGCAAAGGATGAAAGGATCATTGCTTCTCTTTCTGGTTCATTAGGACACAGGCTGTGTGTAGGACTGGTGGCTCCTCTACAAAGACAGTTCACAGCTAAATATCTGCCAGCAGCAAAAAAGCAGCAAATAACTCATGACTCAACAATGATAAGAAGTCATTTTAAAGAGATTATAATGTCCAGACTGAACACAGTACTCACACAAGCTTGTTCTCAGCTGGACATTTCCCTTCAATTTCATCCAGCCAACATAAAGCCAGACTAATGGCTAAATCATAATGAGCCTGTACAAACACATGAACATTTAATACATTGCTTGAGATGTTCCCTGTCGCTGCAATGAAATCATACCCCATCAAGCGCATGTTTACACCCTGTGTTCTCCCAGGATAGGTGCAGCTCTAAGACTCTGAACAGGAAAAACTGAGATAAAGTATAAACTGAGTAAACGAATAATTATTATAAGATCCAAATGACACAACGTCCGATTGAACATGTGACGTTTTTGGCTTATGGTGTGATATGTCCCATAATTTTTCAAAAGTGCCAATATGGTAAGATAACAGGACAGTGAAAATCTAGGGACATGACTAAATGGTGTATTCAAAAATAAACTTTTATGGACTTGAACAACTTATGGACAAATGCTATATTTTAGTGTTCTAGGAATTTTTTAGTAATGTTTTAAATGATTTACCTTACTTTTCCAATTACATCACTGTGCAGGACACTGCATAATAATAAAATGTTTTTTTTTTTCAGTAAATTACATCATTTATCTATAAATGTTATGACCTGGGGACAGAAATGATACTCATTTGGTGGAATGGCTCATACAGTGCATTGCCAAAGTATTCATACCCCTTGAAATTTTCCACATTTTTTCACATAACACCCACAAACATATTATTAATTGTGTGTAACGCTGCCACAAACTTTTCTTGAAAATTCCTGTAGACTTTTTTTTTTCCAATACTGATAGACCCATATGACAGGATGAGTTGATACAGTTGCAAATTCAGCTACATACTGGTTACAATGGCCTTTGGCGTGCCCAAATGCAATAAGTCAATTTTGCTGATCACCTGCTTTGCGACCCATTTTCTATACGTTACCACCTTCCAGACTGTATCATCTCTTCTTCATCTATGAATCCCGTCCCACAACCCACAGGGATTTATAGCTGAATAATTTTTGTGATATGCCATCTGTAGAATATGAACACCTGAATGCTTTTGGCAATATAGTATATACATGTGTATCTTAAAAATCATAATATCCTTGAAAAAGTTCACACACACACACACACCACACACAC
>JAVSBU010337830.1:0-10811 GCA_033118015.1 Loricariichthys derbyi | reverse complement strand
GTTCTATCTGTAGAAATGAACCATAGCAGTCCATTTTAATCGTTTTGTACATTTATATAAGGAAAATATATTTAAAAGTTGTGTTGGCAACATTTGTGCAATCTCCAACTACACAATAGCTCGGCATTTCGTATTTGTTTACATTATAATGAACCACACTAGCTCTCTATAATGGTGGATGACTCCTTAAGGCGACGTCATCACAGGCAATTCTCCGAAAGTAGCCCAGCGCAAAATCTGCATTTCCGTTTCAGAACAGAGCTGGTGAAAATTAATTTTTTATAAAAATCAATGGATTTAAATTTTACTTTGTCGACAGATATATGATACTGATGCTATTAGGATTCAATGGTGAAAAGATATTTTTGTGTTAAATTTGCCCTTTAAGAAAAGACACTCCTCTAGAAAAAAGGGGAGGAATTTCAAGAATCACAACTTGCAAGGACTTCACTACATTACTACTAGGGCAATGACATTGTTTTACAATTAATATTTCATTAAAAAAACAACCCCTTAGCAATGATTGTGCAAAACTTCACGATACATTAATTACATTGTACTCTCATGCTATCATATCGCCAAGCTCTAGCGATAACTAGCATCTGATAAATCGCCTAGGTAACAAGCCGGCTAACGCTACTGTTGCTAGCTAACAATAGCGTGCTATCCCGTACAATACCACGCGATTCATTTTAATAAGCTATGCCTAATGATAGTCGATGTATTCAAAATATAGCATTAAGCTTTATATCTTTTTTACCGTACAGAGCTTTTATAAAATATTATAAACGGTCCAGATAAATATATGCTAATATTAGCCAAAGTCTCTTAGCTTCATGATCTATAGCCAAAAATAATCCTGACTCGCATCAACTAAGCTCAACTAGGGTAACTAGATAGCTACATCATGTTAAAATAGGAACGACGCACTTCAATAAACGTCCTAACGAGCATATCTACTACTTAAGCATGTGATTTGGAACGCAGCCCCACACCACGCCACTCAAAATGCTAGCGATAACTAACTAAGCTAGCAACCGCTAACTCAAACATTTATGCTACCTTACGCTGTGAAAATACAAATAACCATTTCACTTAAAATTTAATAGTTATACATAAATTGACTTGCGCAAGTTAGCTACGGCCATTTTTAAGTTAATCTTTATTTAGCCTCAGCAATGCGTACAGTGGCGAGGCCTATTGTCATCGTGCTGTCCACGCCTCTCGTACCCTCACAAAACACGCACGTCTTACTTAGAGTCCGCATATATGTACCTTAATTAAACAACATACCTGGATTCTTTGACGCTGTAAAAAATGTATCCTTTGCCAACGAAATGTAACCGTACACAACGAAACTACGGTTCGCGCGCTAAACAATTCACACCCCACACGCTTTACACAGGCGGATACGTGAGAGCTCAGGCCTGCCTACCTCAACCAACCACGGTCGTTTCAAATCGCTTCTCATTGGCCGCGTAGCGCACTAGACCTGATGTAAAATGCATCATTTCACGCCTATGTAGTTAACACGTAAAGTGATTATGAAGCCATTTGGTATTCAGCCTTATAGCGCAGCATTTTGAGGGCCGTTTGTTCACTACCCATAAAGCAGCATGGAAGCATACAGGTACATCAAAAAAATAGAATATAATGAAAAAGTTCAGTATTTTTGCCACTCATTTCAGAAAGTAAGACTTTATTTCTTGAAGTTTTGATTATTGTGGCTTACAGATAATGAAAACCCAAAATGCAGTGTCAGAACATTAGAATAGTACATAATTATATGTTACACAGAAATGTCAGACTTCTAAAAAGTATGTTCATTTCTATGCACTCAATACATTGTTGTTCACAAGTTGTTCTTCCTTTTGCATGAATTACTGCATCAATGTGGTGTGGCATGGAGGTTTCAAGATGTAAAGGCTTGAAATGTTTCACTCTATGTGTAATGAATGTACAGTATATAATATATGGGTTTCACTTTCTGAAATTAGTGACCAAATATTTGAACTTTTTCATGATATTCAATTTTTTTTAGATGTGCCTATAAACTCACCGGTCACTTTATTCGATACACTGTGTGATGCTTGTTGTACTGGGGCACAAACAGAATTTAAAGGGTCACAGATATACCCATCTGTGTGCCAGTGAGTCGTAGGGGTACATCTGTTGATAAAAAAGGCTGTTAAACACTAAATCAATTAAGTGACACTAAAGTGGACGTTCTCTGGAAGGACTATGGATGAGAAATGAAAAAAAATTAACACAAAAGGATTTATATTAATTGCATAAACTGAACCTAGGCCTATCATTTTGTCTGTAGTTGAAATTGTTAGCTGCTCAAGCTAGAAAGATGCATGAGCATTTTGGGATATGTTTTGTCTCTAGTGTATGTGTGTGAGGTGTTCTGTAGTTTTGCTCAGCAACCGAGGTAAATTTGATGCTTTACTCTCTTAACTTTACTGGTGAAAGCAATATTTTACCAAGACACAAACTCCAATAAAGACGGTTTGATAGCACCGATGAGAATCTGATACACTTTCATACAATCATTGTCCCTTCTCGTTATCCTGGTCAGGGTCACAGCGGAGCCGGTGACTAGCCAGCAACACAGGGCACAAGGCAGGAACAACCCTAGACAGGGAGCAAATCCATGGGCACATACACTCACACATTCATTCATACACACACACCCACACACACACACACACTAAAGCCCCGTTTACACATAGACGGTTTAATCGGTAGGTAGTACGTAGACCTAAGTTCACTGAATAACTGTAAACTGCAGCACTACAGGAAGGGAGAGGATGAAATGGAGATTAAAATGGCGCCATGCGAATTATCTGGTCTTCTCCGGGAGCGTTCCCAGAATTATTCAACATGTTGAATAATTATGGGAGCGCTCCTGGAGAAACCATCTTGTGAAGAAAACAATTGTCCTCGAAGTGCCTATGGCACAATACACTTGAACCTGATGGGGAAAAATTCGCTCCCTTTGCCTGGACAAAAGCAGTCCATTTCCTTGCTAGAACTTTATCAACTGGCCACTCGTACAGTCGTCTCCCCGATACGGAACAATTCATCGCGACAGAGTGTTTAGGCATCTTGGAAATTGAATAAAAATGACTGGAATGAATCTAGTCAAAGCACAGGCGCGTTCCCAAAGTGACGTCACAGCCGAAGATTACCGAAGCTTGCAGAGAGTTTGCATCTTCATTGCTGTTTATCTCATTAATTAGAGGGTGCTTTAAGAAAAAATCACTAAAAATATTTTCATATTAACATAAGGATTCATATTTAACCATTAGTCTAATAAGCATTTTTACTTCACAGTAGGTCTTTAAGTGTGTTTTAAGTGAGAATATTAACATTATATTGCCAATGTTACTGATAGCATTTGAACATACATATGCAAGCCATATCACAAATACAAGTTAATTAACTTAAACAAATCATTAATATGATCATAAATGCTGCTGTTTTCAGAGTGAAAGTAAAAAATGTAAACTCTGTGAGGTATAATTACCTTTTGAATGATGTGGTGATACATGTACCTGTGATGGGAGTTGAGCTGAAATATTGAAGCACACACAGGATGCTCAAGAGCGATGAAATGCTTGGAAACCAAGCCAACCTAATACTTTGTATGTATGAAAATAAATGTATTGGAATTTGGGAAGCAGAATACCCACAGAAAACCCCTGCAGACACTGGGAGAACATGTAAACTCCACATCAGTAGCAGACTGGCCAGGACTGAAATCTGGAGCTGTGAGGTGATAGCGCTAACCACTGAGCACCTCTACACCAGTGTAATCTAGTAAAGTAATCTAAAAAGCTGCACACTTAAACGACAACAATTCTGATGATTCAAACATGAACAACAAAGATATTAACTCGAAATTTATTAAACATGGAAACCCACAATTTCCTGAACAAACACAAATAGCATTTATATTACCTCTATATAAAGCTAGCATATATAGGCGTACAGTCCCCTCCGTAATTATTGGGACCCCTGGTAAAGATAAATTTTAAGTATACAAACGCTGTGAGTTTAATTTCACACTGAATAAATGAAATACAAACAAACAACAATTTTAACTGAAGTGAATTTAGTCTGAGAAAAAATCCCTTATCAAGGATTTATTATTTTTAATAAAAGCACTTTATAGCGCTATTTAAACCCAACTAAACAAACGAGACAACAATTATATGCTTGGTCATTTGTTTATTAAAGAAAATGATCCAATGTTACTATCTGTTAGTAGAAAAGTATGTGAACCTTTAGGACTAGGAGTCAATCAGCCAAGAGACCTGTTGTATTTAAAGAACAGGGATCCATAGCAAGGATTATTTTCTTAAATTAATAAAAGACCAAGTATAATATTTGAATCTGATTTGTTTAATTGGGTTCTCCTTATCTACTTTTAAGACTTGTATGAACATTGGGTGCTGTTTTAAGTCATATTTATGAAGAAATATAAAAAAATAGTGTTCACAAACTTTCATGCATCACTTTATTGGCAGCCATAGAAATTCTTGGAAACAAAATATTTCTGAACTATTTTTTTCCATTATATTTTACTTTTTTTTAATTGATCATAGTACCTGAGAATTTCAAGCAGTAATCCTTGAATTCCTGTTTCTCTGGGATATATTAAGTATGTGAGGTTACACCTTGTTTAAATTCTCTTACAATAAAACACAAAATTCAAAGAGAAAAGTGTGCTGGAAAAATCTATTATCCTGAAAATGCCAATATTTACAGTTAGGACAATAATTCAAAAGTTCCATTCAACTGGAACTGTGATAAACAAGCCTTGATGAGGGCCCAAGTTTATTTCGCCACATACACAGTAAGAGAGGTAACAATTCCTAAAGATCACTCTTGAAATGATATAGAAAAGTAGCATCTTGGGGTCAATGGGTCCCCAAAATACCATCAAGCACCACCTTCATGGTCATGGATGCTTTGCCAAGAAATGCCTTTTCTGTCATCTAACCACAAATGTAAGTGTCTAGAGTCTGCTAAACATTACGGAGACTTGGACTGTAAGTGTGTTCTATGGTCATGAAATTAAAATTGAGCTTTTCTGCAAGAAACCCTCAAGTGGAGTGTGGTGTAAAAAGAAGGATGACTACACTGAAAAGAACATGACCACTATTAAGTATGGTGGAGTATATGCTATATTGTGAGGCTGTATTTCCTCCAAAGGACTTGGGAACCTTAGGGTACATGGCATCCAAAACATATGTCCAGATCAATGCAAATATGTTTTATTAAACACAAAATAAAGCTTCTGCCATGGCCAGTCCCATGACTTAAACCCCAGAGAAAATCTGGGGTGTGAACTAAAGAGGAGAGAGCAAAGAGATGACATAGGACCCTGGGCTATCTGGAGAGATTCTGTAAAGAGAAATGGTCTATACTTTTTTATACTCCCCAACCTTTCCAAGAGCACAAACTGTTTAACTGGCAAAGGGAGGTTGTACAACATATTAAATACAGCATTATGACACAAGGTTTTGTTAAAAATAAGTATTTCTTGATGAGGGATTTTATTTCTCAGACAATTTACTTTAATTAAAGACTGGATTATTATCATATTTATCAATCAAACCAAAAGGTGAATTTCATATAAATCTGTATATTCATCTTTACCAGCAGTGTCAGTAGTTGTGGAGGGGAATGTTTATTATAAAATATACAATAAAATATATGACACATGATCATATATTTCAGCAGGGACTAACGCTTTTGCATTTGTACATAGCTCTGTTTTGGCAACATGAATAGAATAATGGAAAGAGTGTTTACATAATCAAAGCATTTATTCAATATAGGTAAATATTCATAGAAGCAGATCACCCCAGTTTACCACAGCAAATATCAGACTTGTATTCTGCCATTATCACAATAGATTATTATTATTATTTTTAATTCCCACACTTCTAACGACTATTCTTATACTTTTCACAGCCTATTCTTATAGAGGGTGATTTCTCCTGCTCAGAATAGAGGTAGAAAGTGTGGTTGAGTCATATTTCTAAAAATAGAGAAACGTGCATTTTACACGGAATAAAACATAAATATTAAGTACAATAATACAGTGGTAGCGATGGTACTTTCCACAGAGATTTCCTTTCCTGCACAAAGTAAATAGGTGAGGCAGAAATGGATCTGTGAATTATCTTCAATGAATTATCAGAATCAGAATACTTTATTAATCCCCAGGGGGAAATTGCCGAATTGAATTATCTTCAACTAATCATTTCCATTAATTACAAATGCATTCTGTCTAGGGTATTAATTATAATTCAGCAACAGAAGTACACTGCTGAATTAAATCTAGGAAAGGATTATAGTCGTGATCTCTACATATATGGCCTCTGGTTTGTAACTGGTTGAGCATAAAAATATTATTATTATTATTATTATTATTATTATTATTATTATTATTAATAATAATAAGAAAAATATTATTATTACTATGTACACTTGTATAGTGCCTTTCTCCAACCCAAAATAGTTATTCTTGTCCAAATGCAATAATGGGTAAATAAGTACAGTCAAACCCTACTGTCAGAACACCTGCTATCCAAAAACCAGCTATCTGAACTCTTGCTATAACATATGATGTATTTTAATATCCAAATCAGCTCTGAACCAATGTAATGAACAGTCAATAAAAAAAAATCAAAGAAATCCAATTCTAAGTAACAATTAAAAGCATTAGCCACAGTGTGCACCAAAAGGACTTTTCGCCACTGCATATATCATCCATTCCTCTTCTACCTAAAACCTATTTTTAAATGTAATTTAGAGGTAAAGCTATCAAATAAACAGTTATACACATGCACATAACAAGCAGGAGCTCCAGTCAAAATGTCCAACATTATGGTGAGAGAAAATTCTAGAAAGAGCTTGGGAATTTCCCATTAGATATAATTAGTGTGACTGCCTATAGGCAATCACACTATTGTTATCCGAAGGTCACCTATCTTCATCTTCTTCTTATTCAGCCGTTTTTTGATGCATAATTTTGCCCTCAGTTTTCAAGATATCAACACGGGACAAATACCGAAACGTGCAGAATTCTCGGGAAACGGTTGCTTGTATACAGATAAGAAATCGCATGTCGCAGTCGCACGCTATGCGCGAAAACGTGAGAGAAATTTCCCATTGACTTAACATTACGGCCAACTTCGGACGGCCATAACTGACAATTTTTGAGCTTAAAACATCAAATTCGGCATGCATGGACCATGGGGCACCCTGACCTGGCAATTGAAGTCGCGGCGTGATCGGGCACTCAGGTCACTTTTTACCATGCCCACAATTTCCGACCGTAGGAAACCCACTGAGCACAATGTTATTTGGCCGTCTTTTGATGCTTAATTTCGCCCGCAGTTTTCGAGATATCAACACGGGACAAACGCAGAAACGTGCAGAATTCTCGGAACATGCTTGTTTGTACACAGCTAAGAATTCGCACATTGCATTCATTTCGCCCGAAAGTAAAGCTCACTATGCGCAAAAACGCTAGAAAAAATTCCCTTTGACTTAACATTACGGCCGACTTCCAACGGCCGTAACTCTGAAAATTTTTGAGCTAGAAACATGAAAATCGGCATGCATGGACCAGGGGGCACCCAGACCCGGCCCTTGCATCGTGGAAATCACACTCGCATTTTCTGCAGGAAATGCACCTCTCTAGTTCATAGGCTTTTACTATTTAAATATTCTGAACCACTTTCTGGAATTAAATACATTCATATAGCAAGGATCAACAGTATATGGATAATTATTTTATGTAAAGTATATGCCTTTTTAAAAGGCTATTTACAATTTAAACCTTAGGTCTTACATCCAACCATCCCATGCTAAATAAGAGAAAACAGCCATGATTGTTAGCAAAATCACAGAAATTAATTTCAAGACAATATATTCACTTTCATGTGCATGTCTATTGGCATGCGAAGCAAATACAATCATTACAGGTCATAAACTGTATTTTGAAATGTTTATATATTAAAGCAGTTAACTACTGTATCTTGATGATACATATCCAAAAGATCAATATTAAAATATCCAAACAGAAAAAATACAAATAATTGTTTCAGGTCTACTCTATGTTGTTTTCTCTCTATAATATTAGCATCTAACCACAGATTGGTTCATCCTTACCACAACACTATGCATTATAACCATAGTACCTACACAGTTTGCGTCAACTGTAAAGGATTATTGTTCCTTTTAAATGTTTAGTAGTTGTAAATCAAGGCAACTGGACTTATGTTACAACCTTAAAGATGATTTACCGCTCATATGATGAACTCATCAGTTCTATGGAAGGGCGTGATAACTGTTGGATGACAGTTGATTCCTTTGGATGATCTGGACTCACTGACATTCTGCAGTGCTGTTTCCAGTTTTTACAAAGCCATTGCTGATGCTGTTTGAGCTGGGTGAACTGGCCAGGACAGGCGAAGACTCATGCTTATCTCCAGCATCCACAGAGCAACACTTTTGTGGCACCCGGGGCCGGACAACAGGAGCAATGGGCATGGCCGAGGTCTGTCTCAGCCCCTCAGCCTTCAGGGGCGGCCTTGTGGGCATCTTGCCTTCAGCCACAATGGACGACTTAGGGTTTTGTGGACTGTGAATAGGGGAAGCTGGGTCATGTGATGCCTCTTTCACCTCAGCCTTGTCCATGCCATCTTCATCAAAGTCAGACTCATTTTGGGTATACATTGGAGAATTTTTAGCCATGCTAGGGTGCTGTGAGTTCTTGTCGGAGCTGGGGATCTCGCAGCTGTCTGTGCGGCGTCTTGAGCCCTCATGCATGCGACTTGTAGCCACTACAGCTTTCATTGCAGCCTGCATGAATAAAAGTTAATGAACAAGTTGAAACAGTTGATATAAACAAATTCTAATTTTACTGCTCAGTCTTTGAGGCTGGACTTATGCTCACCAAAAGTAAATATTTTTAAAGCTGGGTTATGTGTTAAATGTGTGTCACATGTCAATATTATTCATACAAAATGTTTTCTAATAGTAAACAGTGTATTTTGGGCCCAGTTTGACCTGACTTAAACTAGCATAAACCAAGACGTTTTTTATGTTGGACTACATATACATTCATCTATCACTTTGGTCTTGTTCCATAGCATGTTTCATAGGGAATAAATTGGTGATTTCATTATACATTCATTATACATATTATATAAAGCTAAATCATCAATATGTATTTATGTATCCACATGATACACATTTCATAGGGAACCAGTATATATATGGCAGTATACTCTGTAGCTGAAAAATAGACCATTTAATAAAAGGCATATATTTTCTCGTAGGAAAAAAATTCCTAACCAAGCCAATTGAAAGAAACTGAATGATGATCATGTCCATTCCAAAGAAAGAAATGTAGCTGAGAATACAAAACCTTCAAACAACTACAGGACATAACATTATTACAAACCGAACCAGGGCAACAGCATAAGCAGAGTAATGTAATTTAGACTAGACATGCTCCCTTTGGTCATTGTTTCCTGGTCTGTTTGGTGTCTGGTATCTCTAATCCTTCTCATATAGCTGACCACTGAAAATACAGTGGGTACTGAAAGTATTCAGACCCCTTTCAAATTTTCACTCTTTGTTTCATAGCAGCCATTTGCTAAAATCAAAAAAGTTAATTTTTTTCTCATTAATGTACACCCAGCACCCCATCTTGACAGGAAAAAAGAGACATCTAGAAATTTTTGCAAATTTATTGAAAAAAGAAAAACTGAAATATCACATGGTCATAAGTATTCAGACCCTTTGCTGTGACACTCATATTTAAATCACATGCTGTCCATTTCTTCAGATTCTCCTTGAGATGGTTCTACTCCTTCACTGGAGTCCAGCTGTGTTTAATTAAACTGATTGGACTTGATTAGGAAAAGCACACACCTGTTTATATAAGACCTCACAGCTCACAGTGCATGTCAGAGCAAACGAGAATCATGAAGTCGAAGGAACTGCCCAAGGAGCTCAAAAACAGAATTGTGGCAAGGCACAGATCTGGCCAAGGTTACAAAATAATTTCTTCAGCACACAAGGTTCCTAAGAGCACAGTGACTTCCATAATCCTTAAAGAGCAAATTTAACACAAAACTATCTTTCCACCATTGAATCCTAATAACATCAATATCATATATCTGTTGACAAAATGAAATTTAAATCCATGGATTTTTAGAAAAAATTCATTTTGACCAGCTATACTCTGAAACGGAACTTCAGATTTCATTAAGTACTTAGTGATGATGTGTGTTCAGGGAGACGGCGGCCATTACAGCATTAGCTAGTGAGGTAGATTGTAGTGTAAACAAAACAAAATGCCAAAACAAAACAAAACAAAATCTCCAAGTGTGTTGGAGATAGCACGAATGTTGCCAACAGATCTTTGGGAATATCAACGAATACTTTTCGAAAGAATGGTGCCATTAGACGTGTATGGATTTGCTTTGTCCAGCAAATCAGGGATGATTGATTACCACAAGCCACTTCACTTCAGGTATGCGGTCTCACTAATTGAAAAATCATTAATTAAACACAATGAAAGCCTTTTGATCCCAATATGCTTATAGGCATTCGCTAAAATTCGTAATACTGGCACATTAACATCGCGTTATGGAGCGTTTTATGTATGACGGGCATAGCCTGAACCATACACAGTATGTTCTACTGTAATATAGCCAGCTGCAAACTTCTGATTCATGATATATTAAATTAAATTGTTCATGTTTGTAAATCGA
>JAVSBU010337819.1:0-10811 GCA_033118015.1 Loricariichthys derbyi | reverse complement strand
ATTTAAAAATCATACATTGTGATTTCTGGATTTTTTCTTTTAGATTATGTCTCTCACAGTGGACATGCACCTAAGATAAAAATGTCAGACCCCTCCATGATTTCTAAGTGGGAGAACTTGCAAATTTGCAGGGTGTTCAGATACTTATTTTCCTCACTGTATATGCCATCGTTATATGGAGTAATGTCACTGCATTTGTCATTGGGGATGGCTCAATGCTCTTTGCTTGTGTTGTAAGACCTATGTTTCTCTAAGAGTTACTGCGGCACCTTCCTTTCCCACATCCTCACACAGACGTATCAACACTTTTGAAAAAATCAATCACACTTCAGAATTAAAAATGGCAAACAAATGCTGTCATATAGTTTTTTTTACAGCATTTACAGTGTCTGTGGTTACGCAAATAAGGGAGTCTGCACCGAAATACACCTGTCAAAAACAAAAAACACCACCATAAATCAAAGTATATATAACTAAAACCTTTTGGAAATTTGGAAATTACCATGTATGATTCAACACCTTCTCTAGAAATACCCTTGCTTTTACAACCATCCCAATTTTATTGGTTAATTGAAATGTGGGCAACGTTTCATTTCTGCCACATTTATCTTTTTAGTCAGAACAGTAAATTTGAGAAGTCTGAGGTGACGCACTTCCCATTTTCACTCAACAGATCTTAGAACAGTTTGTTTCCTGACTCAAACAGTCATAGTGCGCACCAACGGTCTGTAAAGCACATGGGAGGCTACATGTGCTCTCTTCGGTAAGTGCACCGGAACCCACTTTTCAGCCACAAACTCTCAAACACCTGTATTTGGTTGTTTGCTGTAAAACGGAATATTTAAAAGATGAAAATTTAAAAAGATGATTTGATAGGGATTCATAGAAAACAGTTAATTCATTTTCACTATGCCTAAATTGTGTTAGATGTATTTATGATTTGAACTACTATTGCAATATATGAGCTGCTAAAACACTAAGGGGGGGGGTTTCTTGTGTGGCATTGTTTTAAAGAATATGCTCTATTTTCTTGTTTTGTGATTCTACTGTTTTAGATAAATGATCTAAAACATACCAAGGCTATAAGATATCACCACTCAAGGCACATCTGGTTATGAGACGATTCTGAGCTTAAACATAACAAGGTGTTTAACCACACTTCACACAGTGTGTATAAGCTAATTTCTCGCCAGGTTGTTTGCGAATGTGGAAGTATCTCTTTCACATTATTATAAATGCAATAGCAGTGAAACTAGCTGTAAGTTTGTAAAGGAGGTGTGGGGAGTAAATTTAGTTATTGTTAATTTAAATTAGTAAACAGAGAAGCTGGATATATATACATAAAAAAGTAAGGGTTGAATCAGTGCCAAATGAGTGCAATAAATCAGTGCATGCAAATGCACGATAAGTAGCGTATTGCACTATAATAATACGTTAAAGGTGCACTAAATGGATGCTCATTAATATTTCCTTATTATCTGTGCATGTTGCATTGCGTGATTAAGCAGACCTCATCCTTTTGCGGTGTGTGAATTTCAGCCATGCCTTTGCACATCCTGTATTTACAGAATCTCTGCACCATAACACCTAGGTGTACCTGAGAGTGTAAAGAGCACACAGAAAGTCTGAATGAAGGAAAATGTAAGATCTATAATACCTGTTATATGTTACACACATCCACCATGATAAAGTCAGTTATTTTTTAAGTATTTATACTTGTGTACCTAATCAATGATCTGATCTTAGCTCTTAAACATTGATAAGGTGCTTTAATATCATCAAGCACTATAGTTATATAGGGCTAAACTATTTTTGTATGCCTTTATAACTGATGCAAAGTTTGTTCATACTGAGGTAAACCAGTGCAACCACTATGTCATATCCTACTGTGTCTCTGTCACGCACAGATAAAGAAGGGAAAACAGTGTGAAAGTTAAGTGGGGTTGATGCGTGAAAAATAAGTATGTAACATATTATACTGAAAAATCTTGAATTAATATAGAAAGTATAATTTATGTAAAAAGATTTTTCTAACTCTTTACTAATGAAAGTTTAGTTGTCTGGGTCCACAGCTGTTTGGTTCGCTGTTCGACGATCTAACCAGTCATGTTGGTGATATTGTACAACTGCCAAGGAAAAAAAAATAAAAAAATAAAAAAGAAGTGTTTTATACATTTTATTTAGCTTTTCATTGCAGACAGTATGAGCCCGAGATATTTCATGTTTTGTTTGGACAAAAGTTAATAATAATCCTCCATTCTCGCATTTCAGACCTGCAACACTTACAAAAAAAAAAAAAAAAAGTTGGGACATAGACAATTAAGTAGTAGCTAGTAACGAGGAAAAAAAATTTCAAACAGATGATGTCAACAGGTGATTGTAATCTATATTGGTACAAAAGCACTATCCATGAAAAGTCTTTGAGGAGCAGAGATTGGCAGAGGATCTTTGTTTAGTCGAAGTGGGAAAATTATTGAAATGTTTAAAAAGCAATGTTCCTCAAAGAAAGATTGGAAGGGCTTCTGCATATTTCTGTCCTAACTTTTTCTGATTTGGGTTCTTTTGCATCGTCTTATTGAAAAACATATGGACATCCATGGGAAGATCTCATCTTGAATGGAACTTCTGTTTCTCTAAAATCTAAATGTACTTTTCTGAATTAATGCTGCCATTATAGAAGTGTAAATGACTTTTGCCAAAGGAACTGGCAAAACCCCATACCAGAACACACCCTGTCTTTTTTGGACTTTTTCTGATAACAGGCTGGATGTCCCTTGTCTGTTTGCACGCATTATCAATTTCATCCAAAAAAAAAAAAAAGATCTTGAATACTGATTCATTTGGCCACAATCCACATTTCCATTGTATGATGGTCCATCTTAGATGAGTCTAAGCTCACAGAAGTCAACAGCACTTCTAGACATGGTTAACTCGAGGCTTATTTTTTGCACAGTAAAGTTTTAAGTGGGATTTGTGAATGTACGTCCATATTGTAGTGCTTGATAAAGGTTTGCCAAAGTAAATCCCTTACCCATGTGTTTATATCCACATGTGCAAGGGATACCCAAAAGTCAAGGACCCAACAGTGGTAATAAAACCCTGGAACTTCTTGTCCATAGTCCAGTGCCTTAACTATTCTACCACAATCCCAACTTCAGATGAACTATAATTATTGATGCAGTGGGGTATGTTGGATTGGAGATCACAAATCTTTGGTACTGAAATTCCTCCAGATTCCTTGAATAGTTTAATGATGATGTGCATTGTACAGGGAGAATTATGGAAATCTCTTCCAATCTTAATTTGAGGTACATTGTTTTCAAATTATTCAATAATTTTCTCACACATTTGCTGACAAACTGGAGATCATCTGCCTATCTTTGCTCCTCAACAACACCCGGGTTCTGCTTTTCTACCAAATCACGATTACAATCACCTATTTGAGATTACATAATTATTTACATTTATAGTGCTTTGCAAAAGTATTCATACCCCTCAAACTGTTCCACGTTTTTCATGTTACACCCACAAAGTTAAATCTATTTTAATGGAATTTTATGTGATAGACCTACACAAAGTTGGAAGTATGTGTGAAGTAAAGATAATGAATAAATAAAAATCTTAAAATCTGAAATCTGTGGTGTGCATCTGTACTCTGATATCCCTATATAAAATCCAGTGTGAACAATTGTCTTCAGAGGTCACCTAATTAGTAAATAGAGTCCATCTATGTGTAATTTATTCTCAGTATAACTACAGCTGTTCTGTGAAGGCCTCAGAGATTTTTTTAGAGAACGTTAGTGCACAAACAGCATCGTGAAACCAAGGAACACACCAGACAGGTCAGGGATAAAGTTGTGGAGATGTGTAAAGCAGGGTTAGGTTATAAACAACATTACAAGCTCTGAATATCTCATGGAGCACTGTTCAATTCATCATCCACCTAAACTGACAGCACAGGCAAGTAGAACACTAATTAGAGAAGCAGCAAAAGGCTCATGGTCACTCTGGAGGAGCTGCAGTGATCCACACCTCAGGTGGGAGATTCTGTCCACAGGATAACGATTAGTCATGGACACCACAAATCTGGCCTTTATGGGAGAGCGGAAAGAAGAAAGCAAGCCAAAAGTAGTCCCAGATGTAGTTTGCCACAAGCCATGTAGGAGACACATCAAACATGTGGAAGAAGGTGCTACGGTCAAATGAGACCAAAGTTTAATTTTTTGGCCAAATTGCAAAACGCTGTGTAGAGGAAAACTATCACTGCAGTACACTATCCCCCACGGGAAACATGGTGGCGGCAGTATCCTGCTGTGGGGATGCTTTCTTTGGCGAAGACAAGGAAGCTTGTTAGAGTTGATTAGTAGATGGATGGAGCGAAATATAGGGCAATCCAGGAGGAAAACCCGTAAAGACTTGAGACTGGGGTGGAGGTTCACATTCAAGCAGCACAACGACCCTAAACATACAGCCAGCGCTACATTGGAATGGTTTAGATCAAAGCATATTCATGTGTTAGAATGGCTCAGTCAAAGTCTAGAGCTAAATCTCATTGAGAATCTGTGGCAAGACTTGAAGATTGCTGTTCACAGACTCTTTCCATCCAACCTGACTGAGTTTGAACTATTTTGCAAAGAAGAATGGCCACAAATTTCAGCCTCTAGATATACAAAGGTGGTAGAGACATACAGTAACCCAAAAGACTTGCAGCTGTAATTGCAGCAAAAAGTGGTCCCACAGGGGGGCTGAATACAAATGCACACCACACTTTCCAGAATTTTATTTAGTACAATTTGTTAAAAACATGTAGCATTTAATTTACACTTCACTCATACTTGTTACTTTGTGTTAGTCTATTGCATAAAATCCCAATAAAATACATTTAAGTTTGAGGGTATAATGTGAAAAATGTGTAAAAGTTCAAGGGGTATGAATACTTTTGCAAGATGTAAAACAGATTTATCAAGAGCAACTTACAGTCTGCAGTTGTGGATCTTGTTCAGCTTGGCTGAGATTTCAATCCTAGATGTTCTGGGCCTTAATCCAGTACCTTATCCACTGGGCCATCACAGTCCCAGCTTTAGGATTTAGTGTTTCGAACCTCATTACTGGCCTCGTATCAGCCACATCCCAACTTTTTTAATGTGTTGCAAGCCTGAAATGCAGGAATGGATGTTCGTTAACAAATCAAATATATTGGCTTCATAATGTCTGCGATTAAATAAAAGTCTGCATTTTCCATACTGTCTTCACTTTTTCTGATTTGTGATTGTACAAAAAAAGTCAGGTAGTTAAAAGTGGCCTATTTAATGGATATATGGTACAAATTCCTTGAAAAGTTAATTAGGCTGCTTGATTTGGAGTCAAAAGTGATGATTTTAAGTGATTCTCTCTCTGTCACACACAGATATCAAAAGGAAAACAGCCTGCAACATGTCTCAGAATATCAACTCCAGCAAATTGGACAACGCCACCTTAGCGATATTTCAGAGCAGCTGGTCGAAGGACTTAGTCTCAGCCGTCTATGTCATTGTCTTTCTGATTAACCTCTTTGGCAATGGTGTCTCTTTATGGGTGCTACTTTTTCGCACCTCTCCAAAGACTCCTTCTATCATCTTTATGATCAACCTTACCATCACGGACCTGGCTCTGGGCTTAGTGCTCCCCTTCCAGATCATGTACCTGATGCAAGGCTACAACTGGACGTTGGGCTCAGCCATGTGTAATGTTCTGACTGTCACCTTTTTTGCTAACATGTATTGCTCAATTTTGACAATGACAGCCATCAGTGTTGAACGCTACATGGGGATCGTGAAGCCGATGCGTTTCAGACGGGCAAAAGGGAAACTCAGGTATGCAGTGCTCACCTGTGTGGTCATGTGGGCCATAGTGTTGGCAGTTCTCAGCCCAATGGAGAGAACCGATCTGACATTTTATGTACCGGAGCTCAAGATCGTCACCTGCTTTGACATTCTGAAGAAGGACATGCTACCGACGATTGGGCACTGGGCAGCCTTCTTGTTTGGCATGTTTGTCGTCTTGTTCCTCTTTCCCTTCATCATAACAGTGTACTGCTACATCCGGATCATCTGTGTCCTCATAAAAAATTCCAAAAGCCTCCAGAAGGGGCGTGCCGTGCGCCTGGCTTTCACGGTCCTGTTTGTCTTCGCTGTCTTTTTTGCACCAAACAACATCTTACTATTAGCCCATTCGGTTGCAAGGCTGTACTATGGAAAATCTCTCTACGTGTACTATAAACTGTGTCTGTCACTTAGCTGCATTAACAGCTGCCTGGATCCGTTCATCTACTATTTCGCGTCAAAGGACTTCCGCCGAAAGATGAGACAGATGTTAAGAATGAGAATCTTCAGCACGGTGCCCACAGAAATGACAGATGGACGAAGAGACAGCTTCTTCTCTGCTCGTTCTGGCTCGATTGGCAAAGCAGAGCACATGTGCCAGGCCAATTCAAGCTTCTAGTTTAGAGGTCATCTTTTCAGCTCTGTGTGGAGTCCCTTTGTGTTAAGAGGAAGCCAGCAAGCTCATGTGATGTTCCAAAACAAGTCCAGTGAATCATGTGCTGATATTTTTATAAACAAAAGTACTTTGATGTATTTTGCATCATTTTTGCTCAGCACGTGAATGGTTCCTTGGGGTCATGCTGAGGTGACTGGCTCTAAACTATAAAAATGACTATTTAATATCTTTATTTGGTGGTTGTGTGCTTGAACATGTACTCTCCTGCTAAGGGTTGTTTGGCTGAAATGCACTTTCATCGACTTACAGTATATGGTAGCTGGCATGAAAGCATTTTAGCTAATTGTTTTTTGCTTTACTTATTTATCAACTTGCTTTTTACTCTAATGCCATCAGCTTTTTTTATTCATAGAAATTACCCTTTGCCCTTTTTGAGGAATTACCCTATAAATCTCTGGCATTTACATGTAAATATAGTTATGCAAATAAAGTTTTTCCCCAAAATGTTTTTATATTCCATGCTTGAAAAAAATAATGATGACATAAATATGCACACTGAGAATAAAAATTTCGGAAAAAACAGCCCATCAAAATAATTTCCTTTTATTTCAGCATGGATTTATAGCTTAATGTAGTAGAGGAGGTAATGTATCATAATTATTTTATTTTATTCCACCTATTCATTGCTCGGTTCACAGTGTGGAAGGGGAGATGGAGCCTATCTTGAAGAACAATGGGTGTAGGTGCAGGTGCATGCCCTGGACTTGAGTATTTGAGGATAATTGCCCTCCCAATTTAGATTTGAATTCAAGTCCCTGCCGTGGTCGGCTAGTGCATTAGACTGTTGCACCACTCAAGCTCCTTTCTTTTAACCCTTTAACATACTGTAACGAGGAGACTGTCTCCTTAGTGCTGTAGACAGTCTTCCTCGTGATCGGTGGCCGTGCCGCAGGTAGGAAGTACTTGGCGCCATCTGGCGGCGCCATAGCACCGCTTCTTGCCCTGTCATGAAGGTAACATGCCGCTCGAGCTCCAGATCTGTCCACAGTGGCGTGCTATGGCGAAGCCAGAGGTGTACTTTGACTAACCTGTGTTGTGTGTTCTATTCCAGAGTCGTGTGTCCTCGTCCGAGGCACATCCACGTCCTGAAGTATGGATGGTAGGGAAGAAGGTACCTCCTGCCCTTCGTAGAGGACAGGAGGGGTATGGGTTGGAGCCCAGAGGTATGCGAGGCACTCCTAGGTAGTGTAGGGAAAGAGGGATTTCCCCCTGGGGGATGGAGGAGCTCTCCCCGGCCCACTGGCTGGTTGGGTAGCAGGCGGTACCCGTACCCGTAAAAGAGTGTCCAGTGGCATGGGTGCCTTGGGTCAAGGGTCCTCCTCGTCCGTATGCCCTGGTCTCCATTCCGGAGTTCCTAAGGTTTTGGACGTGGCCTCATGGTTTCCGTACACCCTAGCTTCCGCCGATCTCCGGGGGTAAGCCGGTTTGGTCAGGTTGGTTCCTGGTTTTGTTTTGTTTACGGTTCTGTTTAATAAACATTATTGTTATTTTACGCTGTCCTGAGTGTGGGTCCTTTTTATGTTCAAATCCCCCGGTTCGTGACACATCCTGCGTAACTTTTTGGTAGAGTACTTTTTGGGTCACTATATCTTTTTAACCAATTAATGTCCTCACCAAGAAAAAAAGTAATAGAAAAATTATTTTATTTAATATGTATTTAATTGATAATTATTTAATAAAATTATTATAAAAATAAAATAATTTTCCATTGATTTTTTCTTGGTGAAGATATTAAAGGGTTAATGGCAATTTAAAATACCAAATACCAAATCATTTAACTTGCTAGAATTCCTGAAGGACACAGAAAGAAAAAATACATTATATCATTATACTCTTTCTGAGTGGGAAAAACATGATAGGTTATATTTTTGTGAATAAATGTGAAGAGTTTTCAAACAGGCACTCAGCCTTCAGTGGCATATTGCAATTGCATAGCTCATACACTGCCTGGCCAAAAAGGTCACCACCTGTGGGGGCAGAGCTATGATCTGGGGTTGCTGCTGCAGTTGGTCAGCCCTAGGTTTAGAAACATTATGAGCCCAAAAAATGAGGTCAGCTGATACCTGAATATACTGAATGACCAGGTCATTCCATGGATTTTTTATTCCCTGATTCCACATCATTTTCATACATGGATTGGCCACCAGAGAGTCCAGACCTGAACCCCATTGAGAATCTTTGGGATGTGCTGGAGAAGGCAGTGGGTCCAATTTTCCCATGATCTTTTGCTAGCCCACCACTGCATGGACCTGTGTTTGGTACCTTCTGGCCAAGGTGGATCTTACCCCTCTGCTGCAACGGCAACCCTGCAATAGATTGGTGTCCCATCCGGGGCGTGCATGATTTTCATTATCAAAATGACCGGGTCAAATGTGAAAAAATAACAACACAAACAAAATTAATGAACAACTTGTTTGTTTCTATAGAGTTTTGACCTTTCTCAGACTATCTGACACCATTCATTCACCACAAGTCTTGCACTTATCTTAGTCAGGGTTGATTGGTTGATTGCGGCATGCATTAATTTCCACAAGCTTTTGCAATGTCACAACATTTATTTCGGTCCAGAGTTGCATGAATTTTCCCTCCACGATCTTATATTGATGATTGGAGATTTGGACATTTATTTACATTTAAGGCATTTAGCAGACTCCCTTATCCAGAGCAACTTACAATTTATACAATCTTACAATCTAAGCAATTGTGGGCTAAGGGTCTTGCTCAAGGACCCAACAGTTGCAGCTTGGCAGAGGTGGGATTTGAACCCTTAATCTTCTGGACTACAGTGCCTTAACCACTGGGCTACCACAGTCTCACAGGTTGGACCCACTGCCTTCTCCAGCACATCCCAAAGATTTTCAGTGGACTTCAAATCCGGACTGTGTGGTCACCAATCCATGTGTGATATCTCCTGCTCCCTGAATCACTCTCTCACAATTTGAGCCTTATGAATCCTGGCATTGGATCATCTTGGAATATGCCCGTGCCATCAGGGAAGAAAAAAATCCATTGATGGAATAACCTGGCCATTCAGTATTTAAAGGTATCAGCTGACCACATTCTTTGAGCACCTAACGTAGCTGAATCTAAACTTGACCAACTCCAGCAGCCCCAGATCATAGCATAGGTGAGCTTTTTTTAGCCAGGCAGTGCATAATGCATGTGATATTCAACAATTTGGGAGCCTACCCAAAAGGAACGTTGTCTCCCTCTAGCGGAGACTTTCTGATATAGAGCGACACTTGCTGCTTCTGCGCATGCGTACACACACTCCTCCCACATCGTTCCGGTTGAATTTGGTGGCGAACGAGAGACGGTTTAGCTGAAGCAGTGCAGGTAAATAAAAATAAGGTGTTTTTTGGTTAGTTCTGGTTTTTAATGATGCTTTAACGTGAAACATGACACTCTTAATCAGCATTGTGTTCAGTAACCCTACGGATATAGCTCTATATGCTCAGGGTCCAGTGGTTACTAGCATATTCATCATTGCTAATTCATAAGCTGTGAATGGATATGGCTAGCAAAACCTGCTATTATGCTAATAGTTTTTGAACTAGCAGATATGCTATTATTGGTGTTTATAACACTCTTTAAATTAATACATTGTTCAGAAGGTTGGTAGAATTGTAGAATATATATAGAGGGTCATTCATGTTGAACCTTACTGTCTTGGATCAGGAGATGAACCTGTTGATTTGAACCTCGATCTCAAATAGTTGCCTTTATGAGAGGTGGCTCTTCTTTGTTTATTCTAACTGTGTACAAAAGTCTAACATGGCTTTAAACATCACAGTTAGTCACTCTCACCTCACAGCTCTGAGATCCCCTGTTCGGTCCTGACCCTGAGCTTCATCTGTGTGGAGTTTGCATGTTCTCCCTGTGACCGTTTGGGTTTTCTCCGGGTACTCTGGTCCCCCCCCACGTTCCAAAGACAAATTTAAAATAACTGAAATAGATTTAATCAGTTCCAGCCTCTGAAACATCCCCAAACCATCCTAAATTATGCATTACATGTTTTAATTAAGAAACACACATGTATACTTTACCAATGCATAACAAAATATATGAAATAAAAGAAAAAATGTTATTTAATACTGTATTTTTACCTTGGAGACAAACAAGTGTGGCTAATGGAGGTGGAGGGAGGGATGCAGGCACTGTAGACACGAAAACTAAAACTGCACTTTCTTTACTAAAAATTAGGGCTGGGCGCGTTAACTCATTGATAAATTAACGCCGACAATTATTTTAACGCGCGTTAACGCACTTTATTA
>JAVSBU010337800.1:0-10812 GCA_033118015.1 Loricariichthys derbyi | reverse complement strand
TATATATACACACACACACAAACACATATACACACATATATATATACACACACACACATATATATATATATACATACACACACACACACACACACACATACATACACACACACACACACACACATACACATATATACACACACACACACACACACACACATATACACACACATATATATACATACACATATATATACACACACATACACGCACACGCACGCACGCACACACACACACAGTATGCATTGCACATCCCATGCCCTATACATACTACATACACCATACATTATAGCTTACAGTACAAAGCCATATATACTCTACACAGTATTCAGCATATATACATATATACAGTATATATTAAGCATATATACTGTATATAACATAGACTCTATAAATACTCTATACATCATACACTGAAAACAATCTATATACATAATGCATATCACTCTATGCATACTATAAACATCATCATACTCTGAATATATACTCTACTCAATATTAAGCATAATACAATATACTGTATATAACATAGACTCTCTATATATACAGGTGTTGGACAATGAAACTGAAACACCTGGTGTACATATCATACACTGAATGCAAACAATAAACATAATGCATATCACTCATAATCATCATATACTCATATACACCCTCTATCATATCGTACAAAAGAATACACATAATGCATACCACTCTATACATACTATAAACATCATATACACCACTATATCATCATACTCTGAATATATATACTATACTCACCCAAAAAGAACCCAAGTAAACATGGGGAGAACATGCATACTACACACAGGCAGCAACAGAACTGTGAAACTGGAGGACTAATCACTGTCACCCAAAGCATTGGCAGCCATGTTACCCACACTTCTCTCAAACAGGGTCATGAGGGAGGGTCCGGACCCTAATCCAGAATACATTGGACACCAGCAGAAGTATAGACTGCACAGTCCATTGCAGGGATTAGTAAAACTGATCACATCCACCTTCAACAACTTTGAACCCAGGTCATCTGAAAGTGCCATTTCCAGCAGCTGGCTCTTTCCAACTCAGAATGACCCAGCCAGGGGCTCATGTTTGAACTGCAGAGGGTTGGTAAGACTGTGATAGAAAAGTCATGGCTTTATAAAATATCTGCACATTACTAGTAAAAAATAGGGATATCTAAGAATGTTTTATAAGAAAACTCTCAATAGATCAAACTTTGACTGGAGCTGCTAAATAGTTGTAAAGTTATGAACAATTCAGTTTCTAAAACTAATTAATCACCACTATTATTATTGATTCATTCATTAATTGCCTTATCTGCTTATCCTGGTCAAAGCTGGCAACACAGTGTACAAGGCAGGAACAACCCTAGACAGGATGTCGATATATTGCCAACTACTATTATTAATTAGGTAATAAAAATCTGTTTTGATCACACCATAGCATCAGAATTATTCAAAAATGGTTGAACATCCTTTTCTACTCTTTTCACTGGTGTCTCATTTTTAAATTTTATTTCCTGTTTAATAACACTAGTAAATACTTCTATTAAGTATGTATGCTTACTTTGGTATTTGTTAAATAAAGTCATATTTGTGAGTCAGAACTGAATTAATAACGAGCAGGACTGTTGTGACCTAGTGGTTAAGGTACTGGACTCTACTACTACTAGACCAGAAAACACAGGGTTCGAATCCTCTAGCAAAATACCACTAGTGGGTCCTTGAGCAAGACCCTAAGACCCTTTACTCTGTTACTTAGATTGTGAAACTGCTGGTTTATCTGCTGAATGGATGATGTTGGACTTGAAATTACATTAATGCCAACTAAATGTTACGTGACCAATAGCGCCCTCTACTGGAGACCCAAGAGGCTGCAGAATATGACAGACGACCGCAGGTCAAGATGCTGTCTATCAAGTCTGGTTAAACAGATTCTCAGCATACAATAGTAGACTGAGAGAGCTGATTTTCCACAATGAATCAGTGCCACAGGTTCAGCGATGAATAACATGGAGGCCTGTACCCTATAACGCAGGCAGGGGTCGCTGTTGCAACAGTGAGGGAAGGCATCAAAGACTGCTGTGCCACTTGAGTGCCAATGCTCATGCAAAGCACGTAAAGTAAATTCATGTTTTTTATGAATTACAAGGTTTAAAATTATTTAGAAGCATTAGAGTGGCTGTGGTTAAAATGGAGTTTGTAAATCACTGCATTACTGTTATCAGCTAATCAGCTCAAACAGAACTGGAAATCAAGAAAAGAAAAAAAAGTTGATAATGCTAATTTCTTGGTTGGAAGCACCTAGCGACCTGTGCCACCAAACCCCTTTCCTAGGGTTTAAACCCAGGTCTTTTAGAAGCCGTTGAAGGCAAAAACGACTAGATAAACTTAACAGTAGGCAGTAAGGTGCCCGGGTACCTATTCGGATTTGAGCCCCAATAGTTCTTTCTGACTGGGTCACACGTAAATAGCAGTGAACCCACCATGACCCCCAATAAGGTTAAAGCTGTATTTTAGAGACGCAGACAATGTAATCATACAGCTAATGTTACATTCGCCCCAATATTCATTGGTAATACAACACAGGTAAGTCACAAGGACCTTAGTACTTTAGACCAGACTTGACCTAAACAGAAGTTTGATGCTGTGCATCAAGTTAGTCTGACCAGATGAGCCTTGTCACTACACAGAAAAGAAATAAAGAGCAGAAAGCCATAACTGAAGTGGTGGATCATTTATTTATTACTGTACATCCTTTCACTTGTCCTCCGGTTTGTTGAAGCAGTAAGTGAGACAGCATTTGCCACAGTAGTGCCTGTCGAAGTGGCTGGCCATGAAAACACCGGCACCACACTCATCAGCGGGGCACTCACGGCGCAGGCGGTGGATCTTACCATTCTCGTCGACCTGTAAAGTTAAAATAAATAAATAAGGAAACTCTATAGACACAAATGGACTATATTATGATATCAAAAGTGCCCATGAATTACTTTCTCACCACAAAAAACCCTAAAGCTTAACCCTGTAACAAGTGAGGAATTATTTTTAAAAAATAAATAAATCACAAGACAATTTACTCACACAGCACAACTTCATGGTTGTACTTTATGAATTTTCTTGAGGATCGGTTTGTGTTCGCTAAAACCCAGCTCTCGTTACCTTTAATCAATAATTTTACTGATTATGTAATGCAGCGATTTTTGGCTTCTCGCACTGCACAGAATTATTTTTAAATGATTTTTACTTAAGCCCAAACAAGCCTGTCCAATAGGAAAAGAGCTGAGTGACATTGCTATTGGGAATTAGCCAAAAGAAATCCTGTTTTGGGGAAATCCCTCAGAAGGAAGTCTGGATTTTGTATAAATGCATAATGGCTAAAGAGCTCCAGCATCTGAATATTCATTATACAAACCAGACTTGTGTCCTGGTGCATAAGTGAGTTCTTTACAGTTAAGTAAAAGTTAACTTTGTTTTAACTGCGTTAAAATCTGTAATTCAGGCCTGTTTAAAAGAAATTAGATCAGCATTATCATTTATTACTTCAATATTTGCTTGCTACTCATTTAATAAAACCTTTAATCTATTTAAAATCTTTCTCCCTCCCTAATCCACAATACTCTCACTGATGCCCAGTATATACCATTTTAATTCCCATCTCACCTTATAGTACTTGAGCACAGCGAGCTTAACCTTCTTCCTCTTGTGCTTGTTCTTTTTGGGGGTGGTGTAAGACTTCTTCTTTCTCTTCTTAGCACCACCACGAAGCCTCAATACCAGGTGCAGAGTGGATTCCTGAGAGAAGGGATGAGGAGGGGGGAAAAAAAAAATCAACCCATTAAAGCATCGTTCCTAATAAGACCATCTAGCAATAGTAATATTGAAACATCAGTAAATGTTTGTAAAGAGCCAAACTACCTTAAATATCTAATACATATATTACAGTACGTAGTTACATCTCAGCAGTTAATGTCCAAAATGATCCCCCATGGTGTACAAAAATCTATCTTTTCTGATTGCTGATGATCCTCGGACGAGGCTTCTTTGTAAAAATTCTACCCTAAAGACTTTAGTTCATAAATGAGACATTTTATGCAAAAAATGTGCTAATTAATAGTGATCTCTTTAGCTAAATGACTCAAAAATCCAAACCATTGTGTTTTTGTGGAGCATTCTGGAGAATTTTTTTTGCCCATTGCATCAAGTGAAATTCAGCACTTCTACCATCTTCAAAAGCATTTCTTAATTATTGACTCTAGTTTAGTTCAACCTTTTTGATGGTTCTTGCTTATTAAAAGACAAAAATATTGAAAATAGGTCAGTGTCCAGTCTATCTTAAAGCCAAGCATGTCTGAGACTGATCTAGAACTCTAGAAATAAATAATAGACCAGTGTATACCGTCCACAGGAGTGAAATAAAGGATGAGTTTTATTCTAGGAACTACAGACAAATTACAAATTAATCTGTAGCAATGTTAAGACTATGTAAACGTCACGAAATGACAACTAATCTAAAAGGATGAGACCTCAATTAACAACACGTATAAACTAAAGTTTAACAAAACACTAACATAACTTAGGAAAGTTAACAATTCATTATTTCAGCTCATGCGTCTTGTACTTTTCCTCATTAAATATGATTTGGTTCAGATGATCACCTAATCAGTAGCTCACTATAGAACGAATCAGATAATCAATGAAACCGCTGCCACAGAGCTGTATTACTTATGTAATCTGCACTCATTTCAGAATTTCTCTTAAATTTCTTTAACAAAGCCTTACTTTTGGCAGATCAGAATCAACCCCATTACACAACTTTATACGGGGGGCGTTTACCTTTTGGATGTTGTAGTCAGACAGGGTGCGTCCATCCTCAAGCTGCTTTCCGGCAAAGATCAATCTCTGCTGGTCAGGAGGGATGCCTGAAAACAAATTACAACAACATTATGAGCTCCAAGTTCCAGCAACTATAAACCTTAGTGCAAGACTTAATCCATAATCTCATACAGCAAAAGGCAAGGATGTGTGCGCTCATATTTAAGAATCAAGCTTCTTGTTAATCTATAGTTAAATTTACTCGTGATGGGCACTCTGTGTAACCACGATCAAATACAGTACAAAGGAATTATAACTAACTATGATTTTTATTTTCACATTATTATAGAATAGTGTTTTTCAGTGTTAAGTTTAAGTATCATAAGTTTGGCTTGACTGCATCCAGCTGATCTGAACTCAGTCAAACAATCTATTTAATATTGCATCAACAGCTTCTCACAACAGGAGCAAAGCTACATCAATACGAGTCACATTCATACTGGCACAGTTTAGCGCAGCCAATTAACCTAACATGTTGGAATGAAGGACTGAGCAGAGTACAAGTAATAAATTGATAGAGGAGGACATTTATTGGTGGGATCCCAGCACAAAATCCCCTCAGAAAAAAATATCACTACAGAAGCACTCAAACGTGATGAGGCAGTGTCACAGCTCATCAGAGGATACTCATGTTTAAGTACCAACTGCAAAAGTGAACACTGACACATTTTCAAAACTCCAAAATATAGCACATTTATGGCATTTAGCAGACACTCTTATCCAGAACGACTTACAATTGATACAATCTTACATCTAGGCAACTAAGTTAAGGAAGGGCCTTGCTCAAGGAGCCAACAGTGGCAGCAGACGTGGGATTTGAACCAAGGACCTTCTGGTCTGGACCTCATAATACAACAAATAGTAGCTCATGTTTTATCAATTTTTTAGGGTGCAATAAATTAAACATGGGTTAATTAGCAAAACTAAATCTAAAACCAGTAATCTAATCAAGACAATGTGTTAGATACATGGCATTACCTTCTTTATCTTGGATCTTGGCCTTGACATTTTCGATAGTATCTGAAGGCTCAACCTGTGAAATAAATTAACTGAATCACATAGGAAGTACCAAAAACACAATATTTACCCAATAACAAATGGATAAATGCATAAGATTGCCCATCCTAATAAGAGACTGATCAACATGGCTTTCTACAAGCACACGTGACAAGTTTATAAGCATTAAAACTACTTAGCAGGCAAATTACATAATGTATAAACCACATAAAAGTATTTACCGCCTACAGTAAGCAATGCAAGCTAAAAATCAATTTCTAAAAACATTAAAACAAGCATAAGTAAAGAGCAAAGCTAGCAAAACGTGCGAACCAAAGCCTTCGTGTGCTAACCTCAAGGGTTATAGTCTTCCCCGTTAGGGTTTTCACAAAAATCTGCATTTTGTCGTTCAATCCACCTGCACACAAAACAACGAGCATTTATTTAACGCCTCATTTCAACTTTCGTGCAGCACCGGGTGAGATTTAAAGCTATTTTAACTCCTAAAGCGGGAGCCGTACTCACCACAAGCCTGTCGCTAATGGCGGACCATGAGAAAAGGGCTTAGCAAGGGGGGGACGGGGATTCCTACAGCCGACAGCAAGGGCTGGGAGTCCTGCTCAGTGCCGGTCCAAAACTGAAAACAAAAACAGCTTGTTTTATATTAATAACACGTGCTTTTAAATGAAAGCGAATTTTCATAAACATACTCTAAACGCATTACACCGTGTTTGCGAATTAAAACGTTTATAAGCAATTAACTACCAAAAAATACACTACCCACAATGCTACGCGTTTCCATGGCAAGTTCACAGTCCTTCACATCCGCCGGAAACGTGTTAATATTGTTAATAATCCGGTTTATAAGCCACGGTAAAGTTTTGTAGCCATGATACATTTTAAATATGTTTAAATAATTAAATAATAATATTAACATTAAAATAATTTTGTAGTAAAAAATAAAGTGACAGTGGTATCAGTAAAACACAAACACCTTATTGTACACTGTAATGTGTACACCATTAACTTTCGACAAACTATGCTACCCATAATCCTCTTCGTATTTATGGGCAACAAGCCTAAATGTGAATGCATCGTAAATAATCGATTTTATGCTGTTAAAATAAACATTCCATTGTATGTTTCATTTTAAAGTGTAATATTAGCAACCAGGGACACTTAAGAAATGCTATTTTTTCTAATAGTCAGGTTTTAATCTACAATCAACTTGCTTCATTGAAATAACCTTCTGAAAACTACACTACCCATAAACCCATAAGTAACCATAGTAACTAGAAGACACGCGTACATTCAGCAATATATTACTGTGTGGTTATGACGTCGATTTTATACTATAATAAACAGAACAGAATATGGACCCTCATGATTACTGTTCATTTCCTGAATCCTTCAGTGTCAAGAGTTTTAGAAAATCCCTGAATGAGTTTATATTGAGGGAAAAGCAGCTCATCTGCTGTTCTGATGGAGTGAGAGCAGATGAAATGCGTTATAACATTTACTGGGCTGCATTCAATAAGGTAATATCTATATTACATTACATTATATTAGTTTCTTATATTATATGTTATAGTAACTTACAGTATATATGATAACATAGATTTAAACAGAATTGCCAGTCATTTTATTTGCAATTATACAGTATAAAACTATTATTATTATTATTATTATTATTATTATTATTATTATTCAATTATTGGAATTGTTGTTAACTGTATTTATTATTATTATTATTATTATTATTATTATTATTATTATTATTATTATTATTATTACTTGAACCCAGGTCATTTAGCTTTATGGAAATTGCAGGAGCTTCCATTAACTGTACTTCCATTAATAACCAATTGCTGAGGTGTTTAAACACCTCAAAATCAGAGGGAGGTTGGAGAAAAGTCCCCACAGAAAATCCAACAGCAGTGCCTTAGAGGAAGATTAGTTTAGTTCTAAAATTATTATCATAATTAAATTTGTTATAGCTGGAAAAAAATAGTTTAATGCAGCAGGTATGTTACATATTAATTATTGTGTAAAATGTCTGTGCGTGACCCTCTTGTAGGTAATTGACCATGCTACAACCTACAAGCCAGTTCTTTCAGCCATCAAGAAGGAATATGACGATTTAATTGCTGCTTTGAAAATTAATCAACATAAATCACAGGTTGCTCATAAAAAACTTCAGGCTATGGTCAACCAACCCACTTCTTTATTGTACTACCAGAGGAGAGCTGCTCAGCTTCAAGAGAGGTAAAATAAAAAGAAATGAGATCAATATCACATCAGCTTCCCACAGAGCCTTTTCAATTAGGTTTTTGTGAGACACCAAAGCTCATTTCTTGTTCATTTAGGATTGCAACCATTCAAAAAGATACAATTGAGGTACAAACTAAATTGCAAAAGGTTCGTGATTATGAAAAAGAGCATTTAAAAGAGCATGATGACCAGGTTCCTGTGCAGATACCAGGTATTGTAACAATAAGCAATCATGATCATGGCATTACTTCATTGGTACTGTGATGCACACAAGGAACCCCTGGCCTTGTACATTATAGACCCAGCTCTGTGACACAACATTCAGAGAAGGCCCCTGATGAGCAGGAACTCAGAAACAGTCCTGAACAGTTGGTGAGAGCCCTCAGCAGCCCATCACCATGTCAGGAATTGCAAAAGACTCTTTGCCAACTTCACCATACCGAGCCACACTGGTTCGTATTCCGCCACTGGTGAGGTGAGGTTTGAGCCATCACGTTCCGCCCTGTTCCACCTTCTTAAAAGTCCTTGATCTGTCCTGTTCTAGCAAGTTAAATGTCCCAGTTCTGTTCCAGTGAAATAAAGGCGGTTCCATTCTGTTCCCTCCATATTAAAGGTTCTGGTTTTCTCTGTGTTTGGTTCAGGATTAAGTTCCAGTTCTGTATCATGCCAGACCCAGGGTCCGTTGTGTGCATAACAGGTACACTTAGAAGTGCAGAAACACAGAAATCTGTTGTTCATATTCAGCATTTTATCTAACCTCACTCTGTTTCTAGGTCTCTCATGTAGTGAGTCATTAAACCCAGCAGTTCTATCTAAATATCTGAAGGACTTGGAGCAAACGCGAACAGAACTGATTAGGAAAAAGAGCCAATGTGTGCCCATGCAGGTCAAAATTGATCTGGATTTCAAAATGAAGGCCATACTGGACCAAAGAGATGAACTAACCTTAGAAAACAACAAACTTGAGCTACGGTGAGATCTTGAACGAGAACTGTAACTGGTGTTTTGTCTTATTTAAGCCATGCATCCATAAAAACAACAGGGTTGATCTCAGTTTCCAAACCACATCCTAAATATATAAATTTATTCTAGAACACATTGATTTAAGTGGTGATGTAAGTATATTTTGATGTAAGTTACTTTTTAGTGTGGTTTGTAGACACATTAGTCAAAAAGTCAGAAAATATAGCCCATTATAAATGGCTAATTACTTCTCTTAAAATTAATGGCAATCGCTTCAAGCAATACTTCCTGGAAATAAATAATATTTTTTGTTACTCCCTAAAATTCATAGTGATCTGAATCTACTAGAAAATAACACAGTCTTCTTAAATAAGTTATGTAAGAAAAACAAAACAGTCACGTTCTGGTTGAGTTTGTATCAATGGAGTTTTTCAGGTTTTCCCAAAGCAATTACACAAATCCGGCCAGCAGATGTCGCTAAGTGACTAGGTTTTAATCAATTCTGAAACCAAACTCATTTTTCGAATTGACCAGTTCAAATTATAATCAAAATTAGAATCAGTTGGATAAGTATGCACACATCTGCAAGGAATTTGCTTTGGTTACAGCAGCTCACAGTGCACATTACCTTACAGCATTTCAGAACACACACACACACAACATTGCCTGTAAACCTTACATATCCAGTTTTATTGCATATAAAGCCTTTATTGTTAAAATGCTGTGCGCAGCAGTTAATGTGGTGGCAGCTTAAATTAAGTCAGATAAAAGTGAAGTAAAAGAAGAAGCACTAGCTGGAGATAAGGTACAGAGGAAGGAAGTGTTGTGGGTGTGATATATCAAGATAAATAAGAAATGCAATACAGAAGAAAGACAGAGTGGGACAATTAAGTTCGAAATACTGATTTTCACCTTCATCACTTGGTATCCTAAAATAAATCATGAGATATCTCAGGAGCACCAAACCAATGTGCAGTATCTACTCGTTTTGTCATTTATCCAGGGCTACTTAAATCTGATTCAGTCCATTAACGTGATTACAGTCCAAGCAATTGTGGTTTATAAAAGTTTTGCTCAAGGGCAGAAGTGGCAACTTGGCAAAGGATGGATTTGAACCCTGGACATTCTAATCCTATCATAATCCTGGTATCTTAACCACAGTATATACAGAGTGAGCTAAATAAACATGTGTTATATTTTCCTGCTGATTATAATCACATAAAATATAATTGTCTCTAACTTTAGTTATAAACAGTTGACTTATCTGAATGAGGTCATCGACTTGTGGGAAAGGTCAGAAAAGCGTCCTCCTCTGCTCGAGCTCCTCTCCTCCAAACTGGAGTGTGTCTCTGAAATAAAAGGTGCTATTTTATCCCCATCACCTCCAACACACAGAAGGTTGTAGAAAAAAACTGCTCTGGATTTGACCTGCTCTCTTTGTGTTCTGTCATTCCAGAGTATACAGATGATAACATGAACAGAGACGAGGCACAAGACGACAGTTTTAACGAATCAAAGCTTGTAGTGGATCACATTAAGAGGTCATTCATTACATCACACATCTACACTCACCATTCGCTTTATTGAGTACACCTTGTTTTTTCATATTTATATTTCATATAATTAATTCTCAGCACTGCAGTGACACTGATGTGGTGGTGTGTTAGAGTGTGTTGTGTTGGTATGATTAGGTCAAAAATAG
>JAVSBU010337791.1:0-10812 GCA_033118015.1 Loricariichthys derbyi | reverse complement strand
CAGGAGAAGATGCACCAGCAAAAGAGATGACCGTGGGTTTACTCAGTGTAAAACATTCCTGCCCTGCAAAATTTGGGGTGATTTCTCCACAGTATTCTAACTTTTTGAAATCCTGTTTTCGTGGGTTTTATGAGATGGAAGCCCAAATTATGTAAAAATAAACAAAGAAATACTTGAAATTGTTTAAATTGTGGGCCCTGAATCTATACTCTATGAAATTTTAACTTTTTGAATGGAATTATGGAAATTAATCAACTTTCCCATGATATTCTAATTTTTTTGGAATGGGTCTGTACATGCACAAATCTAATTTCTAAGAATATTTATCAAACTTTTCCTCACAGTTTCCTTTCAGTTATATTCCGATGGGTGGAAAATGGGTTCCATAGCAGATGTTTGGCATAAAGGAGTGATTGCATTTAGGCCTGTCAAAGACCATAGTGTGAAGGAAGTAGCTGATACAGGCCTACCAGCCATGGCAAAAATCTTTTAAGCCCACGGCTTCTCATTGACAAGGAGAACAGCAAAATCTATTGGAAAAAACCCTACGACAACATTCCCCAAAGATTAGCTGCATGAAGGTGCTCTGTATGCCATAGTGTACTATTATGGTGTACTATATTTGACATATAAGTGCATTTCCACCCTTCTGTCATTGATGGAAACTGTTAGGTTATGTGCTACATGAGCAGGATTGTACTGGTTTTTACAAGAGAACATTGTCAGAATGGAAAAAAAACTTTACAAATTAATATTCAGCAAAAAGGCCTAAGCAGCAGAGTCAAAAGAAGTTGGGATGTTGTGGAAAATCCAAAAAAAAAAAAAAAAAAAAGTATTTCATTACAGGAAGTATGGACCGAAGATATTTCATCTTTGGAAGGATTTAAATATTCCAGTCCTTTCAATCATTTTGACCTACTGATAAAAATTTGGATGGTCATTTTCATCTTTGGTCTATAGCACATGGCGTCCATTTTGACAAAAAAAAAAAAAAAGATCCGGAAAACTGATTAGTCTGACCACAATACACATTTCCACTGTGTGAAGGCTAGATGCCTTCAAGCTCAGAGAAGTCGATAGCACTGATGGGCAGAGTTGACATAAGGCTTATTTTTTACATACAATAGTTTTTAGTGCATTTGTGAATGTAACTCCATATTATGCTTGATAAAGGTTTCATAAAGTAATCCCTTGCCTATGAGTTTATATCAGATATATCAGGTGGTTCTTGATGCAGTGCCGTCTAAGAGATTGGAGATCACGGTTCTTCAGTTTAGACTTGTGCCCGTGCCCTTTTTATCACGAAATTCCTGTCGATCTCTTAAATTGTTTAGTGATATTATGTACTGTAGTGTCACAAGGCCCACTACTACATGACCAGGGGGCGGGGCAGAGCTCGAGCCAATTGGCAGGGAGAACTACAGCTCCCAACGTGCAAGTAAGGTGAAGCACACAGTGTGTTGATTAGGCTCAACTAGTGGCAGCTGGTTCAACAGCTTTATAAGCCAGCTCCCAGCAGTACCTCTTGTCACCCTCTTGACTCAGCTGTGTGTTTTGCTGACAACCTCATGCATGATTATTGTGCTTTGGCTTTTGCAGCTTGCTTTTGCTCACCATTAGCTGTTACCATAGCTAATCGTTAGCAACTTCTGCAACCTTTAGAGCTGACTATTATTACTCGGCACTAGCTACTACATTGCTAATCACTAACCGCTTCAGCAGCCTTTAGAGCTGTCTATTATTGCTCGGTGTTAACTGCTACCATTGCTAATCACTAGACGCTTCTGCAGCCTTTAGAGCTCTCTATTATTGCTCATCATTAGCTGCTACCATTGCTAATCACTAGACGCTTTTGCAGCCTTTAGAGCTGCCTATTATTGCTCACTGTTAGCTACTACCATTGCTAATCACTAAACGCTTCTGCAGCCTTTAGAGCTGCCTATTATTGCTCATCATTAGCTGATAGCATTGCCAATCACTAGCCACTTCTGCAGCCTTTAGAGCTGTCTATTATTGCTCGGCATTAGCTGCTACCATTGCTAATCACTAGACGCTTTTGCAGCCTTTAGAGCTGCCTATTATTTCTCACTGTTAGCTACTACCATTGCTAATCACTAGACGCTTCTGCAGCCTTTAGAGCTCTCTATTATTGCTCATCATTAGCTGCTAGCATTGCTAATCACGAGCCACTTCTGCAGCCTTTAGAGCTGTCTATTATTGCTCGGCATTAGCTGCTACCATTGCTAATCGCTAGCCGCTTCCTCAGCCTTTAGAGCTGCCTATTATTGCTTGGCATTAGCTACTGCCAAACTTATTTTTTGCTTTCGCTCAACATTAGCCACTATCATTGCTAATCGCTAGCCACTTCTGCAGCCTTTAGATCTGCCTGTTATTGCTTGCTGTTAGCTGCTACCATTGCTAGTTGCTGGTAGCTTCCGCAGCTTTGAGCTGCCCACTATTGGCTGCTACTATTTCTAGCCTCCGCTGCAGCCCTAGGTGCTGCCAGCCCACTAGGCATTTTAATCTGCATTATGCACTGTGCACGCTCCTCAGCCCTCTAGGCTTGTCCTTTTGTTACACGCTGTGTGTAGTAGTAGTATTTGGTGTAATTTCTTTTCAGATTTTTATCTCAGCTTGTTCTGATCAGGGGCTTGTGGGATCTGTAACCATCCTGGACAGCATTGGCACAGGCATAAGAGTGAAAGTGTGACCCTGAAAAGGACACCACTTCATAGATGGGGTCACTGTAGCAGTGCTGAGGGATCACTGCCATATTGTCCAGCTTTGTCCGCAGGGCTCAAGGCAGAAACAACTCTAGACAGGGTTCCAATCCATCATAAGGCACAAACACTCATACACACAATAAGGGAACCCCAATGTCTCTGGAATGTGGGAGGAAACTGGAGTACCTGGAAAAATTCCATGCGGACAATGGAAGTACATGCAGAATCCACAAAGGTGTGTCCTGGGGTTAGAACTGAACCGGGGATCTCAGAGCTGTGACGTGACACTGCTAACCACTGCACCACCATGCTGCTTATTTTACTAATTAAATATAAATAATTGATTGGGATAATGGGGGTTATGTTAAAATAAATACCAAAAAAAGTTACTTTAATGTAAGATATATTTATTTTCAGCTTGTGCATGTAGTGTGGATAAAAGGTAGGGATTTTGGCAGGATATGATATATTTCGATTGGGATTGGTGAACATCAATGCCTTAACCCCTGAATGAACAAGCCAAGAGTGACAGTATCAAGAAAAAAAAAATTAAGGGAGGGAACAAGGAACAGAAGTGGGTGTATATCCCTCTCTGGCTGACAAATGGTGCTCGATTATCAACTCTAACATTGACTTATTAGGTTAGCTTGAATTTGCTGAAGGGAAGCAGCAACATATTTCTGGCTGGACTCTAATAAAGTGAGGTTTGAAAAATAAGGTTAATTTGATTTCTGACTGTAGTCAAATGACAAAATAGTTAAACATCCTCCTTTATGTGTAACATTGGTGCTTTTTGAGAGCACAAAGTATAACTCACATTCTTACACCATTTGTACTTGTTTCCTAAATGTTTCCATTATGTATTAAACAGCTAACAGAATTTCTATTGTGCATCAAACATAGGCATTTTTATCAAAGTGGTGTGAATTGCTGCACTCATTTGTAGGTGGCCTTCTGCCGTTGGATGTTTGGATCGGTGTCTTTCCATGAGAGGACACATAAGAGGTTGAACTGTAAAGATGCTTTCTTCTGTCAGCATTGTGTGATCTGCAGAAATGGTATTATATTTAAAGATATTAAAACGACATGTAAACATGTGCATTGATATTTTATGTAGCTACATAAACTATCATTGGTAAAATACTTCAGTAAACTTCATGACAGTGATCATATCCTAAGCATATGTGATTTTATGTACATATTTTGCCTGTTGTTCATTTAGTGGACACGACAGGGAGCCAAATCACATTAATCAATTATCACTTCATGCCTGCACAGTAATACAGTGTTCTGATCCAAGATGCTGTTTGTAAGTAAATAAGCCAGTAACAAAGCTGTCAAAGAAGATAAAAGTTAATCTTAAGGTTAAAAATGCATTTTAAACCATCCATTAAATTATTTGTTGTAGAGTGAAAGGCAATATAAAAATAAGAGCCAGCTCTAACATAATTGTTAATGTTTTCGATGGTTAAATGTATTTGTTTAATGTGTGGAACTTCTATAGAAGCAAAAATTGTTAAGCTTTATTTACTTGTTATGTCAGGAGCCCTGGCAGATAATTTTGCTTATTTTAAGTAATAATTATCTTAAAACTAGATAAAACAAGTAATTTTTTTGCCTTAAAATAAGAAATTATGTGTTGCCTAGATAGAAATTATGTTAATATTTTAATACATAATTTCTTATTTTAAGGCAAAAATTACTTGTTTTTGACTGTTAAGTTTTTTAGCTTAAAAATGAACATGACAGGCAAGATATTTTTTCTAGTTTTAAGATAATTATTACTTAAAATAAGCAAAATTATCTGCCAACAGAACAAGAAAATTTTTCTTATTTTTTGAAGTAGATTTTTTGCAGTCTAGTGGTAAGGCTAAGCATGAGGTACAGGAGGTTTGGGTGGGCCTGAACTTTAGGGACAGAGTGTTTCTCCCTTGCCGCTGCTCACGAAGTCGAGATCCGTATCGCGCGTCTGCTCCGCCAGTCCCGTGGGTTCGCTGGCTTGGGCCAGTAAGCGTTTTTATGTTCTTCTGTTTTCAGTTCATTATGTTTTGGGGATCTTGTGATTCAGTCCAACTCATTTGACTCTTTTGTTTGACATTACGTTTTAATAAAATCTAGCATTCTGTGAAGCTGTGCAATTGGGTCCTTTTTATTAGTTTGGCCCCAATGGAATAGTAACAGTTATCTCTGTATTACCTTTTATGGAAGACATCAGACAATGAGAAGAAGAAAATTATTCCTCCCAGAATGCACAAAGCAGAGCCCCCCCAGCCAATGAACAGGGCAGCCCCCAATTCATACCTAAGAAAGAGAGAAATAACTACTTATTCTTCTGCCAAAGCTCTCCAGGGTTGGTTACCAGATGATCATAACCTTACTTTTGTGCCAGAAACATTGGGTCAAAAAACTCAGATGTGATCCTGTGGGCATACAGTGAGCAGGCACTCAAAGAGCACAAACCTGTAATCACAGACAGATAAAACATTTCACATCATGCATTTGTATCAAGACAAGCAGAGGACAAAACACACCTTTCAGCCATATGACAAAGGCAACGAACAGACTACCCACCACTGAGAAAAAACTGGAATCCAGCAAAGCATGCAACTCTGGCTTTAACTTGATCGTGTCCACCTATTTTGGTGCACTTCATTCCCACCAGTGCACAGGCAGTGGCAAAGAAGCCAAGACACACAGCTGAAACCATTAACCCTCTGCATACCTGGATGTAACCTATTACAAGAGCATAGTGTTCATTATACATTAATAAGACAAAGGACAATCAGAATTTAGTTCCATATGGTCTACGGTGATGCTGGAAAGTTCCAAAGTATAGAGTGCATTCAGAAAGTCTTCAAACCCTTTCAATTGTTTAACATTTTGTTATGTTGCAGCCTTGTGCTAAAATAAAAAAGCCTAAATGGATCCTATCATTCTGCACTCATTACCTCACAACGACAAAATGAAAATGATTATTTTGCAAATTTATTGTAAAGGAAAAATTTAAATACTGTTTCTGGTTTCATCCAGATATGATGCTTAGAATTGAGACTAAAAAGGAGGAGAGAATCTTGTTAGATGGTTTTTGCAAACTACAAATGGCCTTTCATGTGAATGTTACTGTGGAGAGACTTCTGTCTGGCCACTCTGTCAAGAAGCCCAGTCATGGTTGACCTTCTGGAAGTTTCTCACATCTGAGCTCACCCAGAGTGACCATTGTGTTCTTGGTTACCTCTCTTACCAAGACCATTCTCCCTCAACTGCAGTGGTGGACCGTACATTTCACACCTAGGCCTTCAGTAATGCTCCGTCTGAATCAACCCGCCCCTCAAAAACTAATTTATGGTTATAAAAACCATCTTAACATGCAGAAATACAGTATAAAGAACTGTTATATCACAGATAAATAACTAATGTAGCCACAATAAATGTCTTTATTGAATAGACAAATCAGGAGTCAATAATTATCCTTCTACTACAGCTACAGCCACGATATAGAAACAGACTATTTAGTGTGTATGTCATGAAATTGGAGGCGAGGTGTAAAGAGAGGACCCAAACGCACACAGCTTCATGAATAAGGGTAGGCTTTATTTAAACGTAAATAAGGAAACAAACAAACAAACAAACAAAAAAATAACGAAAACAAAGTAGCAAATAAAGCCCTAAAATAAAACAAAAGACAAACCCCCAGAGGCCAACGAGGCTAGGACACGTTCAAGGTGAACTGAATCTAAATCCTACCATGCCTCTGAGCTCCAGCTCGTACGCCACCTACCCTCTACTAAGGGTAGGTGGATACCTTCATCCCTCACCTTCTCTGGTGCCATAAGAGCACGGTTGAAGCGTGCAACCGTGAGCGCAATCCCTGTTTCTGTGCACGGTGCGGTATGCACGTTTCAGCTATGGGACAAGCCTAGCAGGAAGATGGAACCCATGTATCCAATAACCTCGTTACCAAACCCCATACGGCAGCGCAAGCCGTGGCAGATCAATCCGATCGCTGGGCCAAGAGATGGAAAAACAAGCTTACTGCATGGTGGCTGAGCTAATGACCCGGCGTCGCTTGATCGCCTGACTCGTGCTTTTAAAACAGCACGCACAGCTGAGTCTGATCTGAAACCTGATTGCTCACAAGCAGCCCGCAGCGCGATCGCGCATGCGGGCACCAGATACAGGAAGACTCAGCTGTGCGCTCAAGCCGCACTCAGACGCCCGCCAGGTTGCCAGATAGTGGATAAACCCACCATCCGGCACGACGCCTGACAGTGTGTACAACATTTTTTTCTGATAAGGCCAGACTTTTTTTATTTCTTGTTTGGCAGATTTCTGTAATGAAATCCTGAATACGGCAGCAGAAATAAAAATAACATTTCACTTTAGAATTAATTTTTTTAATTTTCAATTAGCAAACATCAGGAGCCAAACCAATGTAGACTATATGGCTAAAAACATCGCATCAAATCACCCTAGCATCCAAGCAGGACACCGTATCATACATTCAGAAAAATATCAAAGCAAAAAGATACAAATAAATGACTGCTAAAGCTACAGCAAATGTGAGAGATGAGTTTTACTCACTGTTCTGGTGGCAGATGTGTATAATTTCTGTTGGCATTCATGATGTGGCGGCTTTGGACATGCGCAGTTCATCTCAGAGTCTCCAAAAGTCTCCAATAACACCACAAAACGTTGCTAGATTTGTCGCAAGTGCTTTTTAAAAAATAAAGTCACTAGACGGTCTGAAAAGTCACTAAAAAGTCGCTAAGTTGGCAACACTGGCCAATACAGGCGATCTTGTTGAACTCTAGAGCCGATCTGCACATGCGTTTGTGATGATGAACACAGATTTTGGTACACTCTACGCATGCGTTAGTGATGACGACCTGCGATTAGCGGTTTCTTATTGCCATCTAGCGGCGTGGCGCTGATGCACGTCTAATATGGTTCGGCTGTGGCTGAGTGATGGCGTCAGTTTTAAATTGCCGTTTTCAACTAGGAATGCAAGATCGACGACAATAAAAAAAAGCGATTTTTCCAATTATATTTTTTTTTCCAAAATGTGAAAAACTAACATCGGCATATCCACCAAACAAGTAATTAAAAAAGTCTGGCCTAACCAGCCAATTGTTCATTAAATGTCTGTCGAATTTCAAACACAGAGCCAACTTTACTGTGGTAGCCACGATACACATAAAAACATCAATAATATCCTCATAAACATACAATATTATTTAGGAAAATCACAACATTTTACTCACCAAACATTCAGATTATTTGTAAATAAAATCCATCCTCCTGTCTTTCCTCAAAAAACGTTCAATGACTCTGTGATACAGATTATCTGTATGCTTCAGTTCATCATGAAGTCCATTTATATCATCATCAAAGTTAATGCTGAAAGTCAAACCTGCCCTGTCGTATTTCTGGTATATGTTTTAATTTGCTTTAGGCCGTTTCCCTGCTCACTTGTTCGTTCAGCTGTAGATCCACTCTGGACTCCCCAAAAGTTTTATAAAGCACCATTGTCTGTTAGTGTTCAGCAGTGCTTTGGTGTCTCGTTGCTGCTTTGGTTAATCAAGTTAAATTTACAAACCCAGTGTGGCTCCAAACACCAGGTCGATCAGTGGTAAATAACAAGCACTCCCAGCAATACAATGTTCAGCGCTCCTCTGACACTGTGAGCCAGAAAGTGCTGAAAGTGCTGAAAGTGCTGAAAGTGGAGGACAAATCCTCTTCCTGGTTGTGACAGGCTAGCTAACTTCAGAGTTGTCCAACCTTTCTTAACAATGTCCAGCTTTTCTTAAAAAGTCCGTCTTGAAAATGGCTTTGAAAGTAAATTTGCCACCAAATCTATTTCTTCTCCTCCTTCAGCCATTGTGGAGAAAACAAAATAGCTATTACACCATCCTAACCAATCAATGGGTCTGAATAAAGTGATGTTACCATACACCTGCTAGAAGGCCCTAGTGACACCAACTCAAAATCTGATTGGTTGAAGCAACAGTTTCATCGACATTTATTTAGTGTTAGAAGGCCTGCAGAATGGATTGTGAAGGCCTCTGGGTAGACTGGGTAGCAGCACAAAAAGCGGAAAAGCTATGAAAGGAATTGGACAGATCATTTGAAATTATTTAATAAGTATTCAAAACTCAAAATATAATTAAAGTCAGTTTGTGATTCAGATATTTTTAGGCCAGCAGAGAAGGTCTGGCAGTCCCTGACGGCCTGTTGCTAAATGACTGTAATCCAGTGTTTTTCACACTGTGCCTCGGTACACTAGTGTGCTGTGAGACATCATCAGGTGTGCCATGGGAAATTATTCAGTTTCACCTAATTGGTCTAACTGATTATCTAAACTAACTAATTTAATGTGCTGTCTAGTGACTGGCAAAGTAATCATGTCATACTCTTCCATATCAGTAGGTGGCAGCAGATTGCCAGGATGCGACAGGTGGCAGTGACAGTGTCATGGCTAGCGAGACTACGTTGACAGTGATGGAGAAGGTCTACAAAAGGAAAAATGTAAACTCCAAACTGGGCCATGGACAAAATTCCAATCCAAATGAAGGCCCTGAATGGAGGTCAAAAGAATGCAAAGACTGTGAGCAAAGTCTCGTGGCAATATAGCGAAAACTATATTTCACTTAGATTTAGTTTCACTGGTGATGAAATGACACCGTTGTGCTTGGTGTGTGGTTATAAGCTAGCTAACAGTGCTATGGTCCCAAGTAAGCTTAAACACCATCTCCAAACGAAACGCCATTCGCTGCAAAACATGAATGTGGACTATTTTGTTCCCCTGCATGAACACATGGGGAAACAAGCAGGTTTTATGAGAAGAACCACAAAGGTAAATGAGAGAAACCTTAAAGCTAGCTACCATGTTGCTGAACTTGTAGCTAAATAAAAAAAATGTGGTTTAAAGCTAAGGTTTTCTGATGTACCTTTATACAATTTTTGGTTGGCCGCTACCAAGAAGTTCCCAATTCTGGCAAACAAAGCTATTTTGACATTGCTCCCATTTTCCATGACATATCTGTGTGAGCTGAGCTTCTCAAGCCGGACTGCTATAAAAACTAAAACAGAGAGACTAAGAGCTGTTGAGGAAGAGCTTTGTGTGTGTCTATCTTCAATTCTTGCCAGGTTATAGACTCTGTGTTCATCCAAACAGGCCCAGGTTTCACAGTGAGCAAGTAGAAATATAAAAGATCATAAAACACTTTATTTCTTTGTGTTTATTTGATTCCTTTTCGAGACACTGATGAGAATGACTGTATATTGTTAATATAGACCACAGAGTTTCATTTTTTAACATTTTCGGTTGGTGGTGTCCCATGTGATATTTATGAATGAAAAAATATACATTGGCTCAAAGGTTGAAAAAACACTGCAGTCTTGGGAAATTTCAACCACAATTTTTTGAAGCCTTCTCCAGATCTGTGCCTCCACATAGTCCTGTCTACAGCTCTACAGGCAGCTCTTTCTCCTCATCTCTTGGATGTTTCTCTGATATGCATTGCTAGCTGTGAAACTTTATATGGACAGGTGTGTGTCTTTCCAAATCATGTCCAACTGAATTAATCCAGTCAAGGTGTGGAAACTTCTCAAAGATAATCAAGCAAAATGGGATGCCTTCAGATCTAAATTTTAATCATCATAGCAACAGGCAGAACCTGTCCTACAAAACTATTGTATGATCTTGGCTACCATGCTGTAGCTCAGTTTCAGGGTATTAGCAAACTATTCTATTTCTCTCATCCTCAGAGAGTTCGAATATCCAGTGGTCAGTATGAGAGAATTGTAGCCCAAACTTAAAAATTTAATTTAATTTAATAGAATACATACAGTTACATCTCAAAAAATTTGAACATCATGATCTTGATCTATCAAAAGTTATATATATAGATTCATTACACACAGAGTGAAACATTTCAATCCTATACAGTACAGGCCAAAAGTTTGGACACACCTTCCATTCAATGCGTTTTCTTTATTTTCATGAGTATTTACATTGTAGATTCTCACTGAAGGCATCAAAACTATGAATGAACACCACATGTGGAGTTATGTACTTAACAAAAAAAGG
>JAVSBU010337781.1:0-10813 GCA_033118015.1 Loricariichthys derbyi | reverse complement strand
TATATATATTTATTTATTTATTTTTATTTATTTATTTTTTTTTTTGCAAAACCCTAATTAATAATTAAACACATATGCAGGCCCAGCTGGGGAAGCAATATTCATCAGATAACAACATAAGAAGTTAAGGATTGTTGGTATCACCTTTCCTATTCATAAAACTCTTTGACTTTATTGGATACATCTGGACTGTGAACTAATGATCTGTCATTTGTCTATTTCCCCATTACTTTAATGGAAAAGAGACAAGTGCCACTGTTTAAAATTCAGTGTCTGAATGTGTCACATATAGATTTATAGATATTTCAACTGAAAATGCATTTTAGAAATAATAACACAGCTATATTTTAGACTAAAAGTGAAGATTGAAAGTGCTCTCTTTAAAAGTCCTAAATTAGACATCATACAATCCCAAATCATGAATCCAAGATATATCATGTTTTTAGGCAAGTTCATTTCATTTGTTAATAAACATCCATTCTTGCATTTCAGGATTGTAACATATTCCAAAAAAGTTTGGATTGGGCAATTTTGGTTTAGCGATGCTGTGAAAACAAAGTAATGGTGTGATAACCAACAGTTGATTGTGATGCACAAAAGCAGTAGCCACAAAGTAACCAGATAGTATGAAACACGTCATGAGGGTGAGGAGATACGCACCTGGACCCTCAGGACCAAATCACCTGAGCTGTGAAAAATTACACACCACAGTAATATAAAACAAAGTGAAATTATTCAGCCCACTTTAGTCACTCTTACATAACATTCACTAAAAGAATAGGTTACACATCACTGCTTCCTGTAATAGAAATAGGGAGGCATTACACTTTAACACATTCAAACACATTGGAAGACACATACACCATGAAATGTAGGCCTAGGTAATAAAACATGACATGAACAAATAAAACAGAGCACAAAGACACAAATAAAGTGCAAAATAAACAGATCATCCAGCCGCTGCATTTTGGAACCAGGAAAGGCCGCTCCACCCACCATTCTTGCCTTTTTTGATGCAAAGTTAGATACAGCAGCACGAGAGATTTGAAACCAGTGTCAGTGTTTTAATACAGACACGGCGATTGAAGTGCTAAGCTCAGTGAAATTGATTATACTTAAATACTTAAAATTAAAGGGCTAGAAAATGGATAACTAAAAAAAGGGAATTCAGACAGCAAAGAAGTCAGCTTGACCATGATAGATGTGACATGAACAAAGGTGATTTGGCCTCCAAGAAAAACAGCATGCTCAGGAAAAACAAAGACAACAGGAGTGCTACTCTTAAACATGACGAAGGCTCCCACTCTGAAAGAGGTAATTAAGCCACGTTCATGTGTTGTGTTAATTTATTGACGTTATGTTTATTTTACCATTCCAATTATTGTGTATGTGTGAGCACCCATGTTGCCCATGCCTAAATTCACAACTGCACCAAATGCTGAGACTATGAAAAGCGGATTTCCGGTTTGACAACAAATATCAGGATATAACAGGATCCAGAGTTGCGCTGATTAACACTGGCAGTCTGGTTCAGCTGTGGCCGACTCATAAAAAGTAAGTTGCACAAACCAGTCTTTGCGAGCCATTCGCAAAGGTAAGACATTTTTTCTACATCTGTTGGCCTGGTGACCATGCTGGTTCGTAGCCGATTTGGAGGCTTTTTTTGGATGGGGTTTTTAGTTGACTCGCGGCTTCTATCTAGGCATGTCCCGAGCTGGTGTATTGCATCCTGCATATGCTGCACAGCCGCAGGATCAGCAGCAGGTGCACACACCAGTCTCGTTCATGGCACCAGAGGAGGTGAGGGATAAAGGTACCACCCTTCCTTTGAAGAGGGAGGGTGGAGTAAGACCAGAGGGTCTGAAGTAATTCAAAGGCTTAGTTTGCTAGTGTAGGGCCAGGTAGCTGTACCTCTGTGCCACGACCCCCCTCAGTACTCCCTGCATCCCCCGTGTTGTCGTCCAGGCATGTACATTACCGCTAGGGCACCCAATGCCGCAGGTGGGGCATAGCTCTGCACCCTGTTGGTCCTCACTCAGACCTCCTCAGGTTCGTCGGTCCTGTATGCTGGCCGTAAAACCGGGTCCATTTCACCTCAGACATGTCCTAGTCTTCGTTGCACGCCCTAACCCCATCGGCCTGCAGGGTTTAGCCTTTTTTGGCCTTTTGTTTTAGTATTTTTTGGGCTTTATTCTGTTGTTTTTTGCCATTGGTTTTCATTGGGCCGGCAGTGGCGCAGCAGGTTAAGGCGCTCGCCCTGTAACCAGAGGGTTACCTAAGTGCATACTGTCGTTGTGTCCTTAGGCAAGACAATTAACCCACATTGCCTAGTATGAATGTAACCGGTGGTGGTCGGAAGGGCCGATGGCACAAACTGGCAGCCTTGCTTCTGTCAGACTGCCCCAGGGCAGCTGTGGCTACATAGTAGCTTACCACCACCGGGTATGGTATGAATGGATAACGCGAGTGTAAAGTGCTTTGAGTTCTGGAAAAAGCGCTATATAAATCCAATGCATTATTATATTATTATTGCCTTATTTTACGTTCAATAAAGCCTACCCTTATTAATGAAGCTGTCTGCATTTGGGTCCTCCTTTTACACCTTGCCCCCCATATCGTGACAGAATGGCCCACCAATAATTGGACCCAGCTGGCAGCTTCAGGTAGGCTGGGGCTTTTTCCACCTGTGCCCATTTTTTTGTTTTACCCCCCTTTTTTTTGTTATTGGCCCTTAGTCTGGGTTTTGTTTTTTTGGGGTTTTTTTTTGCCTGAATGTGGCCTGTCCTGGGCCTAGTGTTTTGGCCTTGCTGACCCCTAGCCTAGCTTTTTTTTTCCTGGTCTGCCAGTACCCGAGTCATGGCTTGGTAGTGTTCCTGTTGTTAGTTATTTATTTTAAACTGTTTCCTTTTTTTACTTTTTTAACCTTTTAAGGGGCTTCAGGAGCCACCCCTTTTGAGGGGGGGGTACTGTCAGGATCCACGCCAGACTTGTGCCAATTACCATGGACAGTCTGGCATGGACCTGACATCACAGCTGAATCCAGCGAGGTTTTCCTTGTCCTGCACATGCGTGACCAGGGTTAGCGGGTGTGGAAATGAAAGCCTCGCATAATGGGATCAGCTGTGGCTGGCTTATAAAAAGCGAGTCACGTGGGTCTTTGCAGGCCATTTGCAAAGATAAGACCTTTTTTCTACGTCTGTTGGCCTGGCGACTGTACTGGTTTGCCACAGCTCGTAGCCGATGTGGGGCTTTATTTTGATGGGGTTTTTAGTTGACACATGACTTATATCTCTACATGCTAGGCACATCCTGAGCTGGTGAGTTGCATCCCGCATATGCTGCACAGTTACAGGATGTGCAGTGGTTGCTCGCACCAGTCTCACTCATGGCACCAGAGAAGGTGAGGGACGAAAGTAGAGTTCTTTTGTAGAGGGAGGGTGGAGTAAGGCCAGGAGGTCTGAGGTAATTTGACGGTTTAGTTTGCTAGTGTAGGGCCAGGTAGCTGTATCTCTGTGCCATCCTACCCCCTTCAGTACTCCCTGTGCCCCCTGTGTGGATACTTTGGGTTTGGCCTTGCCTGGATGACCACAGGTGAGGCATCGCTGGGGCCCTGTGCCCTCACTGCACCGTTGGTCCTCGATCAGACCTCCCCTTTGTCCCAGTATTTGGCCGGTTCAGTACATCCGGACATAAAATTGGGTCTACACCGGTGTGGTAAATGCATGGACGTCCCTGGAAAAGATGTCACCTTTTGTTTGTTTAAAGTATTTCTGTAAACCTACTGGATATTACCTATACCTTTAAGCCCAAGGAGGGTGGGCCCCTTTGTGAGTCTTGGTCCTCTCAAGGTTTCTTCCTATTAACGTTTAGGGAGTTTTTCCTTGCCACTATTGCTCAAATTGGGAATAACATAAATTGTAAAGCTGCTTTGAGCCAATGCTCCATTGTAAAAAGTGCTGTACAAATAAATTGACTTTGACTTTGACCTTGAAGACAGCTTATGTTGCTCTAAAATCTTAACTGTATTTTTCTGCATTAATGCCACCATCACAGATGTGTAAATGAACTTTACCAAGGTCACAGACAAAATCTCAAACTATGACAGACCCTGGCTTTTGAAATTGTTATTGATAACAGTCTGGAAGGTCTTTTTCTTCTTTAGCCAGGAGCCTACAGAGTCCATATATACCATAAAAAGTACTGATTTATTTGAATATTTCGTGTTTCCATTGTTTTATGGTTCAACCAGATGTCTGCCAGAGAAGTCAATGTCACTTTTGGACATGGATAATATAAAATTTATTTTTTTTGTACAGTAACATTGTAGGTGGCATTTGTGAATATAACTCTGTATTGTAGTGCTGGACAAAGGTTTCCCTTAAAATAAGCTAATGATGGTTATTGATGCAGTCTTTTCTGAGGGATCGTACATCATGGCATACAGCTTAGGCCTACTTTCGTGTACTTTACATAGTGAAATTCTTGAAATTTCTTGAATCATTTAATAATATTTTGTACTGTAAAGGGAGAAACATACAAAATTCTTCCTATCTTTGTCTGTGGTCCAATCGTTCTTAAACATTTCAATAATTTTCCTTGTCAAACTGGAGATCCTCTGCCCATCATTGCTCCTCAAAGACTTTTGTGGATGCCGCTCTTGTACCAAATCATGATCACAATCACCTGTTGACATCACCTGTTTGAAATCACATTGTTTAGTTTTTATTTAATTATTATTTTTTTACCATTACTAGCCCTAAAACAACACTGTACTGTCTACAGTCATGTTGGTTTTTGTTGTTTGTTTGAATGTTATTTAGAAGAACAACATTCTTCATTAAATTACTGGTACTGTGGGACTGTGCTAGTGGTTAAGGTACTAGACTGGTTATGGGTTCAAGTCTCACCTCTGCCAAGCTGCCACTGCTGTGTCTTTGAGCAAGGCCTTTAACCCACAATTGTTTAGACTGTGTTAATTGTAAGTTGCTCTGAATAACTGCGTCTGCTTAATGACATAAATGTAATATAAATAAAATGGAATGTAGAACACTCCATTTTTTAATGTGTGCCATCAACATTTGGTGTGAAATAAGAAGATATATGCCCAAATGATGTATGACAGTGTTAAGATTCCTTTTCCTCATTGTTTTCATTTCCTGTCTCCCTGGAAGGTATCCACGGCTTTACTCGTTGTTGTTGTTGTTGTTGTATGCTGTACTCATATACAGTACTTCAGGTGAGTCACATATATAATAGCTATTCACATTTATAAGGATTTGCACTAAGGCTTTTTTCCCTTTATGTAGCTCAGGAAATCAAGGACTGTGAGGCAACAGGAAAAAAATGCCATGCCTATGCAGATTGCATTAAAACACGGAGTGGCTTCACCTGCATTTGCCTGACTGGATACAATGGAGATGGAATACAATGTAAGGACATAGACGAATGCACCACTGGTGTTCACAATTGTAGCAAGCAAGCACAGTGCCACAATACACCAGGCAGTTACAACTGTGTATGCCTGGGTGGGTATTTTGGAAATGGCTTCCAGTGTTTGGATATCAACGAATGCCAAACAGGAAATAATAGCTGCCATGCTGAGGCAGTTTGCACCAATACAGAGGGTGGATTCAATTGCCGATGCAAGAGCGGCTTCACTGGAAATGGATTTGTGTGCACTGATGATGATGAATGCACAAAGCCAGGCATCTGCCACTGGAACGCAAAGTGTACGAACAACCCTGGATCATACATATGCATGTGTAATCCTGGCTATAAAGGCAATGGAAAGTACCTTTGTATGGATATTGATGAGTGCTCAGAGACTCCAGGGGTCTGCTCTCAATTGTATGGTTTCAGGAGCTGCAACAATTTACCAGGAACCTACCAGTGCCTTTGTAGCAATGGCTACCAGAGCAATGGGAGAACCTGTGAAGACATCAACGAATGTGCAAGCAATATTTGTAGTATATACTCTGACTGCATAAACACTCCAGGCTCCTATCAATGTACTTGTCGAGAAGGCTTCAACGGGAATGGCATCACTTGCATGGATATCAACGAATGCAGTGGTAAAAACAAGTGCAATATAAATGCGGCCTGTATTAACATTCTTGGCAGTTATGAGTGCTCCTGCCGTTCTGGCTTTTTTGGAGATGGGCTAGAGTGTACAGACATTAATGAATGTTCAGTAAGTAATATATGCTCAGTCAGTGCAGTGTGCATCAACACCGCAGGTTCGTTTTATTGTGACTGTGGACAAGGCTACATTTTTAACAACACACAGTGCCAGGATCTGGATGAATGTGCCTTAGGTCGATGTAGCCCTTATTCTTCCTGCACTAACTTCCCTGGCTCATTCACCTGTGCATGTCTACCTGGTTTTATTGGTGATGGCTTATCTTGTGTTGATGTGGATGAGTGTGTTACATCGCAAAAGTGCCCCTCCTATTCCTTCTGCACCAACCTGCTTGGGAGTTACAACTGCACTTGTATGGCAGGCTTCACTGGGGATGGCACAACTCAATGCTCAGACATAGATGAGTGTCTCACAAACAATGGCGGCTGCAGTGGCAAAGCCACATGCCTAAACATCATAGGATCGTTTGCCTGTGTCTGCCCCTTAGGGTTCAAACTAGTAAACAGCACAATCTGCCAAGATATTAATGAATGCCAAGTCCTAGAAAAGCCATGTAAGACCAATGAGAAATGTTCCAATAAAGAGGGCTCTTATGAGTGCTCTTGCCAGATGGGGTTTAGCCACCTTACTAAGGATTCAGGATGTTTTGATATTGATGAGTGTCTGGTGGATAATCCTTGCCACCTTAATGCTACCTGTCTTAACTCAGCTGGCTCTTACACTTGCATCTGCAAAAGTGGCTTCAGTGGAAATGGTACTAAATGTGAGGATGTGGATGAGTGTGCGGCAGATAGTGCATGTCACTCATATGCACTGTGCCACAATACCCCTGGTGATTTCTACTGCAGATGCCAAAAGGGATTTGAAGGAGATGGCTTTTCCTGCGTTGACCTGAATGAATGTGAGCTTTCAGAGACTATCTGCCCGGCTTCCACAGTCTGCATAAATTCTCCTGGCTCGTATGTTTGCTCATGTATGAATAGCACAGTGGCTTACAACAACACATGTGTATCACCTAGTAAAGCATGCAGCCCTCCTTGCCACAGATATGGGCTCTGCCACCCTTCACCTATGCGTTATCAGTGTGTCTGTGATATTGGGTTCAAGGGGAATGGGCTCATTTGCTCTGACATTGATGAGTGTCAGGACAACGTTTGCCCAAGGAATGAGACGATGTGTGTCAACAGCCCAGGCTCCTACTCCTGCATCTGCAAAACAGGCTACTCTCAAAATGGAACTGAATGCAACGGTAATTACATAATGCTGATATAAAAGTAAATGTACATTTTTTTAATTGCAGTAAGTCTGAAGTCAAATTTTGAATTAATTGCAATGGCATAGCAACCTGCATTTTTTTCTTGCTATGTACCCTACAGTAGTGCTTGAAAGGTATAATCATATGGACTTTTCTATATTTCTGCATAAATATGACATAAAACATCAACAGATTTTCACACAAGCCATAAAAGTAGATAAAGAGAAACTAGATAAACATATGAAACAAAAATATTATACTCGGTCATTTATATATTGAAGAAAATTATCCAATATTACATATTAGTGAGTGGCAAAAGTATGTGAACCTTAGCTTTCAGTATCTGGTGTGACCCCCTGTGCAGCAATAACTTTTTCGGTAACTGTTGATCAGTCCTGCACACCAGCTTGGAGGAATTTTAGCCCATTCCCCCATACAGAACAGCTTCATCTCTGGGATGTTGGTGGGTTTCTTCACATTAACTGCTTGCTTCAGGTCCTTCCACAACATTTTGAGTGTACTAAGGTCAGGACTTTGACTTTGACCAGCAAAGTGCACCAGACAGGCAAGCGAAAACACCACCTAACTGGAGGGAAAAAACAGGGGCGAGGAGCGTGTAGTGCAACAGGGTGGAAAGCTGGCCTAGGCAAATCTCCCTGTTACCTTAGGTCTGTATCCTACCATTATCCCTCTACAAAGGAGTAGAGTTACCTGCTATCCCTAGGGGCTTGCACCACAGCACTACCTGGTTGCTCGGAATGGTAAGAAATATGGAAGAAAAAAATTGAAACTGAGAGTAGGGTAGCGTGATTAGCGCAGCACATAGTGAAGAGAAACTATGGAGAGGAACGCGCCACAATGCCTGTTAAGGTGCAATGGGAAGCACTGTGTGAGTGTGGCTTATATAGCACCAGAAACAGGTGATGCTCATTGGCCCTGATAGCGCTGGGACTGCTGAGGAGCAGGATGCATGCCAGGAGTTGTAGTTCTCCCCCGGTGTGCATCTCTTGCACCGCCACAATCCTCTAGGGTCAGGCCATGAAACAGGAGGCCTCATAAAAATACACCCCAGAGGAGGCCCCTGACATGCCCATGCCAGCTGCATGGTTTCTCAGATCCAGAATGCGGTGCGCTGGGATAAGGACTATTCCTCGGGACCGTACTCTTCCCAGTCTACACAGTATTGGGTGCTACCTTGCACCCAGAGGGAGTCCACAAACTGGTGGACCACGTATGTTGGTGAGTCCTCAATAAGCCAAGGGGATGGGGGCACTGGGCTGATGCTTGGCATAGGTATGGTTTAAGCCAATGCACATAGAAAGTCAGCTGTACCTTAATGGTGGGGGAAGTTTGAGCCAGTACATGACTGGATTGATTTGCTGAACTACCTTGAAGGAATCTACATTTCTCAGTGCCAGCCTTCCAGACTCTCCCCTGAGCGGGAGGTCATGGGTGGATAACCATACCCACATGGTAGAAGGGAGCTGCTTGGCACTTGTGGTTGGTACTGCACTGCATAGTCACCACATTCCATTGAAGGGCTGCCCTTGCCTTCTGCTAAGCTAACCAGCAATGTTGGACATACTGTGCCACAGATGTGACACATTCTCCTCCTGGTTAGGGAAGAGGGGGACCAAGTAGCCAAACATGCATGCAAAATTGGACATCCCCACGGCCGAGTGCTGTAGGATGCTGTGAGTGAATTTGACCCAGGGAAGCTGCTCCACCCAAATGGACCAAATTCTTGCTCCACTCAAGTGGACCTGGGTCCTGACAGTCAGTCACCTGAGTGAACAGTCTAGGTCCTGATTGACTCATTCTGTCTGCTCGTTTGACTCGGGGTGAGAACCTGACCGGCTGATGATGGCTCTGATGAACTGGCAGAATTCTGTTCAAAACTGACTCATGAATTGGGGCTCCTGGTCAGGCACTATGTCCCTTGAGAACCTGTGAATGCAGGCCAATGGTGGAGGATCAGAACTGCTGTCTCAGGTGAATTTGCACACCTTGGAAAAGTGCTCAACAACTAGGACCAAGAATACGATGGCTGTCTTCCCGTTAGATGGGGGCAGCCATGTGACAAAGTCCAGGGAAATGTGGGACCCTTGGCTGGGTATTGGGAGGCAGAGGCTGGCTGGATGCTTTTGTGGCATCTTATGGGTGTCACAGGTCTGATAGGTGGTCACAAAGACCTTGAAGGCTTTGTCCACTCCTGGCCACCAGAACTACCACTGGAGAAACTCCAGGGGCCTGATACCCCTACCCCCAATTTTGCCATGAATGGTGATGCCTGTCCCCATCACATTGAATCCCTAGTTAAGATGCTCAGAAGCCCAGGTCATGTTCATGCTGCAGGGCCCTCTCAATGGCCCTGTCCACCTCCCAAGTCAGTGCTGCCACTACCCTTGGTGTCAGGAGGACTGGCTCTGGAGAGGTGTACACCTTTGGGGGATTCCACTGGCAGGAAACACAAAAATAATGGCCTAGCAGGCTTGCCGTGTGTTCAGGTGCTTCACCTGTTGAATGCAGGCCAGGTTTTTGTGATCTGTCCAAACCAAAAGCCCCCTCCAGCCAGTAATGCCACTCCTCCAGTGCCAGTTTAAGGGCTAGTAGCCAGAGGGAGAAGTAGGCACATGGGTGTAACTTCTTGTTCTCGCCTCTGCACTGGGCCAGTACCATCCCTATGCCCATGCTTGAGGCATCAAACTCGATGACAAACCCCTGGCGTGCGTCTCTCATGCCACCATGACCCACCAGCATTGGGCCGCGGAGCAGCAGGCCTCCAAATAGCAGTGGCTTTCTCCTTGCAACCCTGCCATGTACACCATTGTTGTTTGGTGTTTTTCTGTTCTTCAGTGCCCTTAGCCAATGTGAGAGAGGCCCTCAGTTGCTTAAAAGTTACCCTGGAGTCCTTGTTGTCCTCGCCAACTATTACACCCCTTGCTCTTTGAGTGATCTTTGTTTGTTGACCACTCCTGGGGAGGATAACAATAGTGTTGAATTTCCTCCTCTTTCCTTTGTGCACAATCTGTCTGACTGTGGATTGGTGGAGTCCAAACTCTTTAGATATGGTTTTGTAACCTTTTTCTAGCCTGATAGCATCAACAACTCTTTTTCTGAGGTCATCAGAAATGCCATGATCCACTTTCACAAAGTGTTGTGAACACAGATCATTTCCCTCAATAAATAAATGACCAAGTTTAATATTTTTGTCTCATTTGTTTAACTAGGTTCTTTTTGCCTACTTTTAGGACTTGTGTGAAAATCTACTGATGTTTTAGGCCATATTTATGCAGAAATATAGAAAATTCTAAAGGGCTCACAAACTTTCAACCGCCACTGTATGCTACCAAAATAGGCTCAGAATTTGTTTATGGCATTTGCATTAGCTTCACTGTGTTTACTAAGTCATTGAAATA
>JAVSBU010337774.1:0-10814 GCA_033118015.1 Loricariichthys derbyi | reverse complement strand
ACACACACACACAGACACACACACACACACACACACACACACACACACACACACACACACACACACACACACAGGTTCTTTATACTTGTGTTCAGTGCATGAAATTTGAAGTTGTTTGTCTGAACATTTTGTCTGGATTACAATTAATGAACGATTACTTTGTGTTTTTGTTTGTTTGTTTATTTCTTTTTTGCCCTCAGAGTTTATTGACGAGGCCTATACTGTAAATATGTCCCAACTATTAAAGCTGGGATATTTTTCTTCTAATGAAAGTGCATGTTGTGATTTTAAAATCACAGAAGGAAACACACCAACGACTATTTATATTTATTTATTGAATATTTAGACCAATCGAAATCATGGAACACATCACTTAAAATGAAAGACTCTTATTAAAAGGGTTAATTTTAAAAAGGATGTTCCTTAAAAAGTAGAACAAATATTTTAACGAGGTGTTTAAACCTGCCTTAGCCATGTGAGCCATAACCTTCACATGACAGTAGGAAATAGCATTTGTTATTTCTTTCCACCTTCTTTAAATCCTTTTTAATTCGTGTGGCGTTTGTCTGTTTATGAGCCGTGCACTGTTTGTATTCCGTAGCGGTAGCATGATCGGCGTCAGTCGCTGAATCCTTTTCTGCAGTGTTTACATCTTCTTTTTATCATCTTCATCTTCTCTAAAGCCAAAATGTGTCCCAATGATGGACACCGTGTCTCTGTTTACGCCGGGTACAAGTTCTGAATGTTGGTTTTGATTCATTTTTGATTAATCACCCAGCCCTACACTTACGTCTTACACTGGAATAAGAAATAACGTCAAAGTCAAATAACATCACAGAACCTCTGCACGGACTGACATATATCTGTTTCTGCATCCATGTCAAACACATTAAAGTAAGTGTGTGTGTGTGTGTGTGTGTGTGTGTGTGTGTGTGTGTGTGTGTGTGTGTGTGGATTAGGACTCTCTGGCTGCTGAAATCGAGGGCACTATGAGGAAGGAGCTGAATCATGAGAATCCTGAACATGAGGAACAGACGTAAGAAGCTTTCCTTTTTCACCTCACTCCCAGTTAGACTGGCCTTAACACCATGAAAAGAAGAACCTGGGTTCCTTTTAATGCCTTACACTGCTGCTGGTGGTGGAACCAACAGTTCCTGAGGGACCATTGACTTTCAATAAAAAGGGCTGTTGTTGTGGGAACATTCAGGGAGCAGTTTTACTGAACTCTGGAACAGGATCCTTTGGACCGTGATCAGGTTAATTGGGGTCAAATTGGGGTCAAATTGGGGTCATATTTAGTCTGATTGAACATAAGTTTAACTCTGATTATATGGCAGAAATCTAATCTTTAATTAGAGTAGCTAAAGTGAAATTGTAGTTTGTACTAAATGTGACTGGTGAAATAATCTGTTGCCCTTAATAACAAAGGCTCTTGAGTACTAATTATTCTGTGTGTGCTGCAGCGTGAGACATAAACGTATGTTTGAGACGGTCAAGAACATCAACCAGTCCGTGAGGCAGCGCTCACCAGCTCGGCCCTCTTCGAACATCCCGGGCTCCAATCAGGCCCTGTGCGGCCTTAGCCCTGCACTATCAGACAGCCATGCCAACGATGCAGCCCCCCTCGATAACCGTGCACAGTGCATGCTCCTGGAGGTGGGCTCTGCAGACGGAAGGTGGGTCAGGAGAATTTTGATTGATTTATGGTTTTGAAAGAAGTAATACCATTGAGAAGAAATAAAATGGCTCTTGTGATATGCTCAATGACACCCGTGCATTGCAGTGTGGACCTAGCAGAGAAGAGACCTGCCTCGGAGGACCTGAAGGTGGCACTGCGACGTCTCTCTCTGCGCCGGCAGAACTGCCTGAGTGAACGGCGTTTCTTCGAGGAGGAACGTGAGAGGCCAAACCGCGACTCCCCCCATCATGGCATCATACCGGGTGAGAGCATCATGTCTCTGGGGGTGTGGCAGAGCCGACCGTACCTCCCCGACAAACTCCAGATCGTCAAACCTCTGGAAGGTGAGAGAAACATCAGGCGATCAATTAATTTAAACCTATTTTGGAAAACAGTGGCTACTGACATGGGTATTAACTGTTCTCGTTATAATGCCCAACCCAGCCAAAAGGCACTGCCAGGGTTTGAACCTGTGTCACTTAAGTGTGGGGCTAGCACATTGTACCCCAAAGCCAACGCTATCACTTTTTCTGGTACGTTCTGGCGCCATCTACTGGCCAAGTGAAGCACTGTAAATCTTTTTCAATGCTTTATAAAATCCAACATTTCTATTTAAATGTTGGCGTCACAAAATTACTGATATCGCTATGAATAAAACAGAAAGATGTACTAAGTTTATTTATTTTATATTTTAACAAATTATTTTAATATCGATTAATTAAAACCTTTCCATCTTTCCCTGTGCCAGGCTCGGCCACGTTACAACACTGGCAGCAGTTGGCACAGCCCAACCTGGGTGGGATTTTGGACACCCGTCCTGGAGTCGTTCCTAAAGGCTTCCGTCCACTGGAGCTGGATCTGGAGGAGGTCTATCACTATGGCGACTACGAGGAGGATGAACCGGATGAGCAGTACTTCCAAAACCTCCCCTCCACCACCAGCCTTGGCCATGCCACCTCAGCATCCTCCTCCCCTAGCCTCAGCGCAGGCCACACCTCCTTAGAGTTCTCAGGTCGGGCAAGTCATAGTACTCGTTTAAAATCTCTCTTTATGACTTGGTTCGGGGTTAATCGCAAGCGCCTGTGCTCGATTTGCAGTGTATTACCCGGGTAAATGCATGGCACACACCAGCTCCACCTACACCTTCACCACGTGCAGGATCCTCCATCCATCCGATGAGGTCACCAGAGTCACTCCTAGGTGAGAGAGCATTCATGGTATTGAGTTATAAGTGTTATTATTAATTAAAAATGCTGTATAGTTTTAGTTACAGGGTTCCACCCAGAATAAGTCATGTTTTTTTAAATAAAACTGTGGCATTAACAAATGGGTTTACAAATTTAATAATGGGTAATGTTTTCAGGATTGTAAAATGCTGGATCTGATGAGTTGGAAGGTATTTTGTAAATTATAGCTACTATAATTCTTACACTAAGTTTATTCTGTACCATCACATAATGTGAGCAGATCTGGATCAGACCTGACCTCCACCCGGGAGCTTTAAAATTTGAATACATACATGGAGGATGGAAAGTGTACAGAGTGCAACCATCTGGACTTAAGGGAGCAGTAACTACAGTAAATCTGTGTTTGGGCTTAATGGAGCTCCATAACCTAATTTAACATCTCATTCACCTAACTTGCATGTCTTTGGACTGTGGGAGGAAACTGGAGCACCCAGAGTAAGCCCAAGCAGACACAGAGAGGACATGCAAACTCCACACAGAAAGGACCCAGGCTGCTCCACCTGGGATCAAACACATGACCTTCATGACAGCCATAGTGCTGTCCTGATGTCTTTGTCCAAACAAAATTAGAAGGCACATATCAAGTATAAAAACCACGCTCCGTGTTTGAGGAAATTTCCTAAACAAAAGGAGGATGTGGATTGGGCCATATAATGTGCCCTTTTTAACAAGGAAGTGCCTTTACTATTGCTCCATTTTGATTGTTTACAATATAAAGAAATCAGATTTGATGAAAAAAATATAGCATGAAGTTTATTATGCAGTATAGCACGAAGTTTATTTACCTCCCGATCCACTGGGCACAGGTCCTTGATCCCAGTACTCCTTGTGGTTGGAACCAGGTCTGTTTCAGATTAGTGGACTAGATGTGCCTAATAATGTTTCGGAACCAAAGAACCCAAATTAACGTTGTATTGCTTTACATTTTAATTAACTAATCTCTTCAGCCTAAACCCTGCACCCACCTCTTCGTATGCGGTGCCATCCAGCCGTCGCTCCACCCCCGCGGCCACGCCCTGCACGCCCCGCCGTTTGAGCCTCTCACAGTCTCAGTCGTTCACCAACTTGCGTGACTCTACCAAGACCTTCAGCACGTCTCTGGGCTTGGTGCGCCTCCTGCAGGAGCGCGGGATTTCAGCGGCCGTCTATCAGCCGCACACCTGGGACCGGGCGAGCGGCGGCACCCTTTTCTCCACCTCTGTCCTCCCGCCGTCGCCCCCTCCAGACCCCCAGAAACCGTCCACACCGCCCAACAGCCCTGAGCGACACACGTCGAGCCCGCACACCGCTGATCAGGAGGAACCAGATTCTTTTTCGTTTAAGAGTCCGTCCTATGAGAACTTCCTCACTTCCAAGCCAGCACGGTCCATCCTGAAGGAGGTGGCAGGGGGAGCCCAGGCGAAGGACTGCGAGAGTCAGACAGATGTTAGCGTGTACAACCTGAACCTGGTGGATAAGTTGAAGCGGTTAGGCCTGACAGGTCCACGTGCAGCTGGAATCTCAGGGTCACGACCCATTCTGGGGCCACTGGGAGGGTTGAGGAGGACGGGGGCCCCATTTACGGCTGAGGGATTGCGGCGCAATCGGAGCTACCCGGCTGTGGTGGGAGCTAGCATGGCCATGAAGGGTCCAGGCCCACAAGAGGACGAGCTGCTCCTGGCCCCAAAGCTTAACAAGCAAACCAGCCTTAAATAGATAGCTATTAAACCACACAGTCATCTGCTGTAGGATACCTAGTGAATCATGGCATATAAAGTTCAGCCAGTTTGCACACCATCCCTAATTCAATCACGGAAAACACAAGTTACTTTACCCATGTATTTGTCCATATGCATGTTTGTATATAAATGTCATCGTGGAAGAAAAACTTTAAACCAAATGAAGGAGATTGTAATCGGTGCACAGTCACAATCAGCCATCCTTCTTTAGTACGACATACGGTGTCCTTACTGCAATGCACGACGTAATGAATCATCCTTATTTTGTATGCTAACAGCTAACAAATGTAGCATTGCCAAAATGTTTTCCATGATGCACTTCAATTTATAAAACAGCTGTGAATATTATCAAGCAGTCATATTAATACTTGTTATATTGCCTAGATGTCTTTTTGTTCCTCATTAAAACTCCTGCTATTTACAAAAAATACTGAAAGGGGTTTTATGTAGTCAACAAATTTATAAACATTACAGCCTAAGCGCATTCATAGACTGACTGTTTAAGACTGTTTTTAATCACTAAATAATAAACAGCATTCATTCATATTTTCACTTGACAAGTTGTAGTAACTTCAAGCTCCTGCAGATGGCGCTGAACGAAGACCACCAAGCTATAAATACCTGCAGGGTGCGCCATGGGATTCGTAGATTGAGAAGAGGTGGTACAGTGCTGTGAACGTCTTGTTGGATGTGTGGAAAATAGCAAAGCAGATGTTAATGACTGAAAAAGTAGTGTGTGTGAAGGAAGGAGTTGAATTTGCAGCTCACTGTACTGTACCACCCACAGGCATTTATATCATCCTCGTGCATCGCCATCTACAGGAGCCTGAAGTTACTGCAACTTTAAAGACTCAATGTGATTCATTTTAGTCCAGTAAGTAAATTTTTTTCAGCTGAGGTGCTGAATGGGTTAAAAATAAGATTGAATAAGGTGGAAGATGCATTATTAAATTACATTTAGTAGACACTTTTATCCAGAGCGAGTCTCATCTACATTAAATTAAGGTTGCAATTCAAGCAATGGTGAGTTAAGAGCCTTTGTTACAGCAATGGAAGTTTGACTGGGATGGGATTCGAACCCTGGAACTGCCAAACTTGGGTGGGATTAGTAGGTGAGTGAACAGGAGGATTTGATAAATAATTAGATGAGGGATTGAATCAGTAGAGGTTTTGAATTGATTTGTTTTATATATTTCAATTTGAATAGAAGTCATTACATCTTTACACCATTTCATCTGTATATTATTACACTTTAATCCTGGTATAATCTGTGTGGCACAACGTATTACATTCCATTTTTATCCTTTTGTTAAGTTAATATATTTAATCTTCAGTCTGTGGTGCAGGATGATGTATGCAATAATAACATTTACTGTAAACTGTCAATTGTTTGCAATAAAATCTCAGTGAACTGTTAAACTTGCATCACACAGCCTGTGCCGCTTCATTCCTCTAGAGGGCGTTGTTTGCTTATTTCTGTTTATTATCAAGGTGCCTGTGTGTGTTTAGATTGAAGTTTGCACATAAAGCACCAAGACTTGTGTATGAGAGGTAAGACCTATAACATATAGTTTTATTGAAATTTCCTTTACAACCCAAAATAATCTGCACCTTCACCTGGAGGACATGTGGAAAGTCTACGGTTTGTTAACATGGGAATTTGGTTTGTTCCAGGCTTATAGGCTGAAGGCAACTCTATTTTTAATGTCATCTCACCCTTAAACAGATAAAGCTCCAGAATGATTGGTAAATATGGGTTAGGAAGGTTAAGAAAGCTGTCTGTGTGCTTAATAAGCTTAATCTCACTCATTATAATAGATAGAATATTGGAAAGGGCAGGGTTAGGTGTGTACAGGGTGTGAGATGAAAGCCAAGGTGTGTCACATTTGCACAAGGTATAGAAGTGAAAGGGAAGGGAATATTGTTGCGTTATTTAACATCAAATAAACTATTTTAGGTAATTATAGTTAATACCCTTGGACTTAATCTAAATTTAAGGATATGGATCAGTGCAAACATGTCTACAGCAAAGCCTTTGATTGTGTAATAAAAGTGTGGAAATATTCAAGAAAATGAGTCTAAAGGAGCATCATGGTTAATAAGTCACAGAGAGGACAGGACAGGGACAAACAAGGGATCCAGGAATCAAGATGGGTGAAAGGAACATTACCTCTAATAATCAAACAACATGAGGAACAGAGGAGAGGAGAAGGGATTTCAGCTCAATGAGAAGAAAATAAAGATTATAACACCAAGCTCTAAATCCAGCATCAATCAGAAGGACACAGAAATGGTGTGACAGCTTTTTACCAATCAGATTTTCTAACAGCAAAGTTTCCAGCAGTCAAAAACCCCAGACAGGCAGAACCAGGCTGAAGGACATTTCCTCCAAAGGACAGGGGTCGCTGTTATAAAACTGTCCATCCTCAACCTCCTTTCTCTTGTTTACTCATTTATTTATTTATTTTCTTAAAATCATAAATCGAGTTCATTTAGTGGGTCTGAGCTCAGATTTGAATGTGAAAATATCTGATTTCCATACACAGTTCACAGTGTGTCACCTTTATCAAAACTAAAAACTACAAAACTAGATATTATATATAAGTAATGAAAAATAATACAGAACATAAATACAGAAAATACAGACTTAAGTCATTAGAAGTACAAGCTAAAAGCATCTGTAATTTCTTATGTCTAACTTTTTGCGTGTAAATTGGATTATTCGAGACCTTTAACACAGTATAACTCACACAGATTATTTATATACATTATATACTTATTGATTAACTTAAAGGTAAGGAGCCTAAGACATGATTTCTTCCTCTAAAGACAATTAATATATCATGTGATGACACCATTAAGTTGATGGACAGACCATGTGGATAAAGTGTTTCCAGAATCTTCTGACTTCTGTTTGGATTTTCAGGCTTGCTCATGACTTCTTTGAGTTCTCTTCTCCCTTCAGCTTGTCCAATCACAGATCTTCTCATTATGTGTCCACAGTACATTACTCTGAGTGGAAGGTCAGGTGTTAATAGATTGAGGAGTTTTCTCCTAAAATTCTTCGCCAAGACCAAAGTTTAAAGATGCCCTTACATTTTGTAAGACACTAGCCTAACACTCTGGTGACTCGGGTTCTAGTGTTGGTGGTGTCATCACAGGTCCAATTGACCTTAACTGTAGTACCAATACGTGCTGTAGCATGGCTTAACCTGACTGTTGTGGCTCAGTGGGACTGAACTGTGGACCAGAAGCTTAACTTTTATAACAGCGACCCCTGCAAACCCTGCAAAGGACTGGTATGTCACCCGGGACCAGCTTCTGAACCGTGTGTCCTCTGAAGAAAATCTTCTTCAGCCTGGTTCTGCTGAACTTTTGTTGTTAAAAACTGATTGGTTAAAAGCTGTTGTAAAACTTGCATCCTTATCATCGATGTTGGATTTAGAACTCGTTGTTTTAAGCTTTATTTTCTTCTCATTAAGATTAATTCCCTTCTTTTTCTCTCAGTTCCTTAATGCCAGGTGGTGATGAGACACGATGAGAAGTTTTCCTGATCTTCCCAAACATCGTACAAACTGACAAACAGATATTTTTAAAACAGGATTGTATAATCTTTAGAGTATACATTAGATTATGTTGTAGTGAAAGTGTTTGTATTTACAGGAAAACACTTGCTCTTTTATAATGTAAATATTGTATTAAGTTTGATTAAAGGATCTGTCAGAATAATCCACTGAAATTATGATCTTAAGTGTTGATGTTAGTTTGTTAATAACTTAATGCAGCATGTCATCATAAAATATCAATAGATAAAGTTTCCGGTTCGTTGCCTTGTTTATTTTATGATTCATGTCTAAATAGGTCAGATCTTCCAAAGTGAAATTATTTCTTCTTCATTTCCTCCTCATGGAGTCTCCTGCGTCACAGAACAGAATATGAAATACCAAAAGTAATTGCTCGTGGAGGTTGTCGTGTTTTGGTTTGATTTGGGAAAAAAAACTGTTCAGAGACTCTGTAAGTCTAATAAGTATGAGTTTATACTATTTATATATGTGGCTGTTTTGTGTTGTGCACAGTTTTGTTTTTTCTTGTGTTATGGTTTGACTGCAGGAAAAACTTCTCTAAAGATCATCATCCACATTACAACAGCGACCCGACCCAAATCCAAAACCAGGGCCGTCAAATCCAGGGTGCCTGTCTGCACCTTAACCCCTGTTCATAAGGAAGAAGTGCAGGTTAAAATGTGAGAAAAACCCCAATATTAATTTTATCTCTTTTTACATAAAGCACTTTTTTGCTGAGCAAAACTGAGCTCATATGTACCAGCATGTTGCACTTTAGAATACGTTAATCTTTAATAATGTATTTTTGATATTACTGCTGATAAAATTCATTTCCCATCCCTTTAAAAGAGGATTTACTTTTTAGTGTCTCATTTCTAACTGACCTTTAAGCCTCAGCTTCAGTTGCAGGAGCTTCAGTTAATTCCTAATTGAAAGGAGTTGAATACAGATTACTGCTTTTCCTTTTAAAAATACTTTTCCTGTTCTTTCCTCGTTATTATTTGTAACAGTGTCGAGTCAGTACAGTTTGATCTCTTACCATATAACTTTAAGGTCTAAGTACCTGGAATTATTGGGTGCTGTGTGGTACTGTGCTTAAGGCAAGACCTTTTATCATCTCAATACCTTTATAATTAGAGTTTAACAGCTGGTTCAGGGCAGGTATTTTAAATCCTTAAGCTCCCTTTATAAGTAGCCATGGAAATGCCTTCATCACAAAGTACAGTCTCATGCAATAGTTCAGCTCGAGTTGTGTTTTAAATCAGAATCTAACATTAGTACTAACTCTAATGTACATTTAAAAAGTCCAAGTCAAGTCTCCAGTGTGTGTTTGGTCTCAAATTCCTGCTATTCTGAGTCAATCTGACTCTTTATCAGGAGACTCGAGTTTTATTGAGTCCATATTGAGTTTTGTGGGATTTTTTTAGCTTGTGTGTCGAGTCTCAAATCCCTAGTATGCAAGTCTTTGTTGTTTTTTTATATTCTTTTTTGTTTGACACAGAGTTTGACTTTTATTAACAGAAACTAGCTGAGGGAATTTTCCTGCAGCTCAGAAGTTTGATTGCTGCTGGTTGAGGATTGAATTTTTATGTTTTCATGATAGAATGCATGTTTTTGATTTTATATTCTGTCGATTTTATGATTAAGTTTGAGAGAATAAAGGGAAATAGAATTGTTTGTCCAAAGCTACACTGACTTAGTTTGACTAAGATATATATTATTAATGTTATATTTTACAAAATAAATGATGGTCTATCAATATGTCATGTATGATGAATGATAATGAATGCAAAGTGAATTACAAACTAAAGTAACTTTTTAATTTCTCCTTTTTGTTTTTGTATGTTGAAAAAAATCATAATCTGCTCTCAGCCACATTATTATTATTAAAACATTATTAGCATGTTAGTTTGAGTCGAGCCTTAAGCCTGTAGTGTCCAGTCTCTCTAAATCTGAGTCAAGATTCAGATGTTTACCATTAAAATCCATCTCCAATCGAATGTGTGAGTCAGATTTCGAGCTCCTATCATGCAAGTCTGATCTGTCCGATGTGAGTCCGAGGCCCTGTCTCAACTCCACAGTCTGCAAGTCAAGCCTAGAGCCATTAAATTAAGGCCTGTAGATGTGAGTCTGAGATTTGAGTCCCATCTCTGCCTTGAGGAAGTAAATTGTATCAGCACACTGTATGTTTTTGGATTGTGTAACTGTCACTTTACAAGCTTTGAGCAAATATACTTGTCTAAAGTTAAGCTCTGATAGTGAATCACATTCCTGTAAAGCCGTCTCAGGCCCGGAGGTAACGGAGTAATCCTACACAATTACGCTGCCAATCATCCGTTGTAATAAGAAAGTAATTTGGCGCAATGGGCTGGCAGTTATTTTGTAATGACACTGATGAGATTAACATTTGTTCATATTGGATTATATTATTAAAGGTTAGGAGAGGGTGCAGGCTGCTTCTGTGCTCAGCGTCTGGAAAAAACCCTCAGCATTGTTTAACTGGGTCTGAGTGTTTATGGGGTGTGTAAATACGATGAGAGTGTGTGTGTGTGTGTGTGTGTGTGTGTGTGTGTGTGTGTGTGTGTGTGTGTGTGTGTGTGTGTGTGTG
>JAVSBU010337764.1:0-10815 GCA_033118015.1 Loricariichthys derbyi | reverse complement strand
TGCATTTAGGCCAAAAAGTTCAACTTTGATCTCACCTGGGCTGAGTACCTTCTTCCACATGTTTGTTGTGTCCCCTACATGGCTTGCAAGTGGGATTTCTTAAGGCTTGCTTTCTTCTTGCCACTTTCAATAAAGGCCAGATTTGTAGAGTACACAACTAATAGTTGTCCTGTGGACAGATTCTCCTGCCTGAGCTGTGGATCTCTGCAGCTCCTCCAGAATGACCATGGGCCTCTTAGCTGTTTTACAGATTTTGCTCTCCTTGCCTGGGCTGTAGGTTTAGGTGGATGGCCCCGTCTTGGTAGGTTTGCAGCTGTCCCATACTCCATCTGTTTTCAGATGATGGATTGAAGAGTGCTCAGTGATATGTTTAGAACTTGGGATTTTTTTTATAACCTAACTCTGCTTTACACTTGTCAACAACTTTATCCCAGACCTGTCTGGTATGCCTCTAAGGCCTTCACAGAACATCTGTAGTTATACTGAGAATAAATTACACACAGGTGGACTCTAATTACTAATTAGGTGACTTTTGAAGGCAATTCGTTTTGCTACTTGCTATTTTGTGTTGGTCTACAGTATCACATAAAATCCCAATAAAATACATTTAAGTTTGTGGATGTAAAGTGAAAAAAGGTGTTCATGGGGTATGAATACTTTTATAAGGCACTATGTGTTTGATGAATAAATATATAGCTGGTTGGGAATTATTAAAAAGTGCATTATCTATTGTGATCTACTGTGCTGTGATTAGAAGGCCTGCAAATTTGTGTTAATGTAGAACTGTCTAAATGTGGATCTTGGTGAATTCCACTGAATTTGATGTTATTTCTTTAAAACAAAAGAGTGGCTGCTGCTGTAACTATATTATACAACATAAAATATAGATTTTTCTCCAAACCTCAAAAAAACAAAAAAAAAAACAAACAAACTTATTTTAGGTCGACACTAAAGCAGAATCTGTTTGAGAATTAAACATAATTGGTAGCCCTGTAAAGATTCATATTAATTCTGGTGACTGTTTAACCAACGTGAACATCCATACAAAAATACGAAATACTTTTTTGCTTCTCAGGCTTTAGAGAGCGAGTTTGTTTCATGTCAGCTGCACCAGTGGATCGACCTGGTCTTTGGCTACAAGCAGAGAGGACCTGAGGCTGTGAGGGCTCTTAATGTGTTCCACTACATGTCCTATGAAGGTTCTGTAAATCTGGACACCATCACAGACCTCCAGCTCAGAGAGGTCAGTATCACACATTACATGTGGTTTCTTTAACTGAAATAACAATGATTGGTAGAGAAGGGGAGGGCACAAGTCCCTAGTCTTCACCGTATGGTTCCGAGTGGAGTTTGTAGCATGAAAATCCAAGTAAAGTCTCAAGAGTTCAGGTTGAGCTCCTAGCCAATCCAACATAGTTGAATCATGTCTCTAGCATGTGCATCTTAGTCATGTCTCTGATGTGCAGGTTCAGATGTCTCTATCATATGACATTGAATCTCAAGTGTCTAGCATGTGAGTCTCAAGAATAGAGTGTGAATCTGAGTTAAGTCTCTAATCTGTAGCATGCGAGTCAGAGTCAACTTTCTATTGCATGAGTCTAATTTGAATCTCTTTAGTATTTCGGTCCAAATCAAGTTTGAGTCTCTAATATGCCAATCTGAGTTGAGTCTTGAATGCTTAAAAGTCCAAGTCGAGTCTCTATTGTATGAGCTTGACTCTCTTATATGGTCTCCAGCTTCAAGGCTCTATCGTAGAAGCTCAAGCCTTTATTGTGCAAATTTGAGATGAGTCTAAAAGAGTATTCCATTCCCAATTGAGTCTTGAATCTCTCACTTATGCGTTTAAACCATCTTTCAAGGTCGAGTAGAGACATTTACTCTCATTATTATGATTATTATTAAGATTTATTAAGATTTGACATGACTTAAAAAAACTGAGCCTTCCATTACAGTGTTCCCTCGCTACTTCGCGGTTCGTTTATTGCGGACTCGCTGTTTCGCAGATTTAAAAAAAATATTAATGTAAAATATTTATCGTGGTATTTTTGCTGTTTTGCGGGTTTTGCGGTACTCCGTTTAAACTATTTTTGCACATGCGTAGTACGTATTATACAGTGTACATAACCACCTACAATGTTTATTCATTTGGGTTAATTACCTAATTGATATTTAAATTATCTATATTTAATATTATCGTAAATACTTTCTTATTGTGGCTAACTTCACTTACACGAGAGACTTCACACCAGTCTATACATTTAGGTAAAGACGGAGTCTTTTATTTTGAAAGGGTCGCTCGGCAGTGGTCATCTTTGTTGGCTAACTTCTCAGTAAACTAATCCATTATCATTCTAGCTGTAGGACGTATAATCAATGGTACGTACTCATATCGAATTAAAAAAATTACGTATTACGTAATGATTTTCTTTTTTTATCTCGATGTCCATTTGTCCATTTCATAGTTTACAGGGAAATGTCAGTTTTAAAAGTGATTTGAAATGGGCAACACTGCAGTCATCAACATGGCCACAAAGCATTTTGTATCCTGTTTATCACATAATCCATAAACATTTTCTAGTCCAGTTGTATAACAGTAACTGATTTAAGTGGTGTCCTTTCCATGATCTTTACTCAGACAGCTTATTGTGTGTCTGTTATGTACAGAACAAAATGTACTCCATATCTGTTAATGGCCCTCGTTTCAATTTCCTGTTCCTGTTTCTCTCTCTCTCTCTCTCTCTCTCTCTCTCTCTCTCTCTCTCTCTCTCTCTCTCTACCTATGTCCATGTGGATGCTTCTGACACTTTTAACTCTGTTTACTAAGTGAGAGCTATCCAGTTTGAACTGTCCTGCATTTCACCTGTTAGCACACCAAGATCTCCAGTTACTTACTTATACTTAATATCTATCTGGTGTATGAAGTACAGGAGTCCTATACTGGACTATAAGTACCAGTAAATATCACTTCCGTATATATACAAAACTACTTTCTTTTGAATGTACTTACCATATTTTCCGGATTATAAAGCACAGTATCAATGAATGAATCTAATTCCATATATAAAGTGCATTGAATAATAAGGTGGATTCAGCGAATTTAAACAATCAGATAAGTTGAACTTTATTCAACTCATTCACAATAACTCTCAACATTGTTCAGTCGTAAGATAAAATACAAAACAACACACTCACTTTTTCAGTTCATTCGTCTTCCATAAATCCATCAAATTCTTCATCCTCAGTGTCTGAGGTAAATAGTTGGGTGATTTCAGCTTCAAGCATGTCCAAATCTCTCTCGTCATTATCCGAGTCCGTCTCATTGCTGTTACTTAGCTGTTTAGTGATAATTCCACCCTTCGTGAAAGCTCAGACGATATTTGAGACTGATACCTTAGCCCAGGCATCCACGATCCATCAGCAGATAAAGGCGTAACTTGCCTGGTGTTGTTTTCCTGTCTTGGTGAATGTGTGTTCGCTTTCTGTCATCCAATGCTCCCACGCAGCTCGCAATTTAACTTTGAACGACCTGTTGACACTGATACCTAATGGTTGGAGTTCTGCATGCCTGAGTTTGAAATCCGCTTTGTAAGCATGTCTCTTAACAGGCGCAATTTGGGGTCCTAATAAACACAATGTAATATTATGTAGTAGAACATTACGTATTAGTCCGCGGGGCCCCTGACTACAGTAGCCGTAATGCTCCAACAATCCATCAAGAGGTGCGGCTTCGTAGCTTACCATCATTCAATCATTTTGGCAGATTTTTGAGTACCACATAAAATCGGTTCGAGGTCAGTTATCACAACCAGAATTAATGGATAAGGTGAACTGTCAATTTTTATCAAATTAAAGGATTTTAAGTGAGCCTTATGGTCAAGAAAAATACAGTAAGTTTTAAAGTAAAGGATACAAAGTATTATTTTGTAGCATTTTTATAAAGTATGGTGCAGTTACATTACTACACTTTCCAGAGATGTTATTGTAAAAAGTAGACAATTTCGATTGTTTGAAAAGCTAAGGTATTATTTGGTGTAAAGCTTATACTGTACATTACTGTCCAACAGTCTCTGTCAAAATCTCTTCCTCTCTTTGTAGTCAATGGAGGCTCAGATCCAGCTGTTTGGCCAAGTTCCCTCCCAGCTGCTGATTGAGCCTCATCCTCCACGAAGCTCTGCCATGCATCTGGTGAGACTATCACAACTCCACAAATTTATAATAATCTACAAATGTCTGTACAACACAGGATAGTACAGCGTGCAGGTCTGCTTAAACTACTGTGTATAATTTTAACAGATAACCATGCATTAGGAAAGTACTTGGGGTTAATTAAACTCTGAAGGATTCATTGACTAACATAAAAAAATCTGTATGTGTTACTTACAGTAACTACTTAGTAAACTTACATCTTACTGTATTTAACATACCACAATATATTGATGGGACAAATAAATTCACCTATGAATGAAACTTTCCTCCACGAGCACTAATTTGATTTAGCATGGACTGGACAAGTTTCTGGATTTAGGTAAGAATCGAAGGATTCCGTAGTTCAGACAGATTTCATGAATGCCTACACTTGTATCTTACTTGTTGTTCCAGGGAGTCGCACAGATTTTCAAGAGGATTCACATCTGTAGATTTTGTAGACTGCTCTTGAAAATTGTAGTTCTGTACATGTGAGAATTGTCATTTTGGAACACTGAGATAGGAATGTTATGCTCCTCAGTACAATAATGAGCAAAAGGCAAAACCTGATTGTCCGGTGAAGGCATTGTGGTTCAAATTTATTGTCACCTCAACCAAAGGATGCATTTCTGTATAATTTACACCACAAAACTTCAGAGAAAATCCTCCAGTTTGAACTCCATCCATGCAGTCCTCATTGAAGGCTTCCTGAGGTCCTTGATGAACATGACGCCTCATAAAGGCAGAAACATGATTCACCTGGCCAGATAACACATTTCCAGTCATGAACAGTTTGTCTTTTTACCCACAATAACTGGGTAACTTTGAGTAGAAGTGAGCAACGACATCTTGTGTGCAACTCTGCTCCTTATGTTGATGGTATGCAGTTTCCTGTGAAGCGTTCTTTCAGAAATTGGGGTGGAAGACATGCGTTGACTTCTAGAAGCAGTTCTTGCCTGGAATTGAAGCGATTTTTATTCCCAAGTCATGAAAGGTGCCGGCCGTTCCTGTCCATCAGTTTTATATTTTGGCCACAATTTTGACGATCATTTCCTGTAGACTTGTATTTTTCCACTGCTGGTAGACCCATATGACCGTACACTTCAATACACCTACAAATTCAGTTACACTAAAGGCTTTTGGCATGCTCAAATGCAGTAATTATTATCTGATTTGTGGCCCATTTTTTACGTATCAAATTCACTGCACTGTATCACACCTTGTAGGTATTTATAGCCTGATCATCCTCATGCAGCACCATCTGCAGGACCATGAAGTTACTGCCACCTTAAACAGGCAAATAATTAATTTTTTGTTCAGGGAGTGTAGATGATGACATCGATATTGCAGCTTGGAGCAGACTGCAGTAAAAAAACACTTGCAAATCTAGAGGAAGAGGAGCAGGAAAGCAGATTTCCTTTACTAAAATATATATGGTTATGCAATTAAATAATTAACACGTTTCAGAAGACTTGTCCAGTGCTGAAAATGACTAGTACAAGGTAAATTTATCCCATGAGGATTAATGTAAATTTAATGAATCCGGTCCAGTCCCCCATAAAATCAACACACTGAGGCTTCAATATTTGCATTAATGAAGTTCTATTGCAATTTATTATTTATGATTTGTATATATTCCAGCAAATCCATCAGAAATTAACTGTAAACTATAGTTCTCACTGTTTCCTTTTTTGTTGCCTATTATCACTAAGCTTCTTATGACCCATGGTTAATTATTTATAAGAATTTGTACTGTACAGTACATGTAAAAATAAAGGACAAACACAAGAACCACAGTGAGAGTTAGAGCTATTGTGAAACTGACTCATGATCTTATGTCACGGCTGAAAGGAGTCATGTTATCACACTGACTGCCAAGTAAATGATGAGCTCTGAAAATTTTTCGTAGCAAAATGCGCCGAGAATCAAATTCTGAGTTCTGAGGTGGTAGAGGTCCGATGTAAGACTGTAAAATGTGTCATTTAAATAAAATCCCACATGTTTAAGAGCGTGATTAAGATACATTATAGACTCCATTTGTGTGGAGTTTCCTCATGTCCAGATTTTTACAAAGCTCAGTTATTACTGATTAAGCTATGCCAAATAGCACAGGGTGGATAGAACATCCTTGGACTATTCAGCCCCATTAGTACCTGCCTGTTAGTGAATATGAGGCCAGACCATGGCTCAGTTCATTGCTGTGCCTTAGTAGAGGTGCAGACAGTACAGTATGCTAGGCATTGATTGTTCACACATAGGAGTATTTTGTTGTGGCTGTCGTGATACGGCCTTTTTGCGTGATTACGTGAGTTTACTCGGAGCGTCGAGGGTATGTCGTGGCTTTTTCGGGCTTTATTCGTGTTTACGGGAGGGCGTGGCTTAAATACGACATCGAGACCCACGATTTCAGGCTTTGTCATGGTTTGGCGAGGTCTGGCGAGGAAGATTCGTGGTCTTTCAAAGAGGATTCGTGCCATTTCAAGGATATAAATGTCATAGAAATGCCATTTCTATTGTCGTATACAAGTTTGTGCTTTGCGTTTACGAGAGACACAGGAGCGATTCCTCCAAATGTTACAGGTATTGCTTGATTTATTGTTATATATAGACATTGTTTGAGATATTGATTATATATAATATATGAGCCCTTCCAATGAAAAACCGTATGTGTGACGTTTTTTGTAAAAACAAAACACTTTATAATAATAATTATAATTATTATAATTATTTAATTATAATAATTATATTATTATAATTAAATAATAATTATAATAATAATTATTATATTAATATCACGAAAATGCATTAATATCACGAGGGAAATGTATTATATTAATATTAAAAACCCTGAATTCATAGGGGCGGGGCTAAATTTGCATATATTCATTTTCGCGTGGCGTGGGGTTAATGTGCTCCTTCGGGGAACTCGTACTATATCGTTAGTGTGGTGTCCTATCGGTCTGTTTTGTCCTGATCTTACATGCCGATACACGGCATATTGGGGGGGGGGGGCTGTCGGGGTCTAGCGAGGGCCTGTCTTTCCTTTTCTTTTCCTGACGTCGTCTTTCGAGAGTTTTCGCCGACTTTTTAAGGAAGCTTTGCATGGGTTTCATCGTACAACCATGACACTCTCAAATGTATACGAGGCCTGGTGAGGTTTTATCATGGGATAATTTGCATATTATTCTCTGCCCCCTTTTGTTGTGATTGTTTTACGTGGATGTCGAGGTTTTTATGTGTGAAAGTGGTATAACTGAAAACTGGAAGGTAGAACAATAAAATAAATCTGGTGGCATGAAAATGAGTTAAAGACTAGTTAGTAAAAGGGGAAAATACAAGAATCTCAAGGTTGAAGTGACAAGAGAAGGTTCTAGCTCAGGTCTAGGTTGTCTCCCATAAGGTGTACAAACAATAGATATGTCATTATACATGTCTATCTATTATTTTGTGTTTATAAAAGTAATAACCTAGATCCCCCTAACCTGATTCAGATTATTTCCTTTGTCCCATTCCCTGTTCCTCATATGTACCTAAAGGTTCCCATCTAACCTACCTCTCTCCTCCCTTTTTGTCTCTGTCCCCTGTCCCACATCCTTTCCTTTATCTTTGCTCTGTGTCTTCCTTCTTCTTTTCTTTTGTGTCTCTCTGTCCATATTTCTCTCTCTTGCTTTCTCTTCATCAGTGTTTCCTTCCTCAGAGTCCACTCATGTTTAAGGATCAGATGCAGCAGGACGTGATCATGGTACTGAAATTTCCCTCCAACTCTCCTGTGACACACGTGGCTGCAAACACTCTGCCTCACCTCAGCATGCCTGCTGCAGTCACCGTCACCTGTAGTCGCCTGTTTGCTGTCAATCGCTGGCACAACACCGTCGGTGGGTCTTATCTCTCTGGATAACGTCTCATTATACATTATCACTCACCCAGCTTTGTTATGTAGTCCTTCTATATCAAATCTATCTGTGTAATGACGTGCTTTTTCATTTAAGACTGCAGTTTTTATAGACTGCAACTTCTTATCTCAAATTTCCTGTTTGATGAATGTGTTTACTTAATTTAAATGTAGATACTATTATAATGTACACTAATTTAGCTTGTTATTTTATAAAAAGTCCGATAGCTGTGACAGCAAAAATGAACATTCTCATATCAGCAGTGATGATAAACAGGTGCTGGTAAAGTGACTTTCTATTACATTAATATAAAGCATTATATAATGTAAATATAAAAAATTATTTAATTATAAATAATTAATAATAATTAATATATATAAATATTTTAATAATTTAATTATGTTACAAGGGCTTACCATGAAGCACAGCTAGAATGTCCTGGGTTCAATCCCAGGTCCCAGGAGGATCTACGTGGATTTACTCCAGGTGCTCTAGTTTCCTCTCACAGTCCAAAGAGATGCATTCGATTAATTATATATACATATACATTGGACCCCCCATAATCACAGTTCCGCATTCACGAATTCACCCAATCACAGATTTTTCTCTGGAACTTATCTACTTGTTATTTGCTGAAAAATCCACACAATCGCGTTTTGTTCCGTAGACTATATACACAGTGGTACCTTGAGATATGAGTTTAATTCGTTCTGTAACCGAGCTCGTAAGTCAGTCAACTCGTATATCAAACAAATATCTCCCATTTAAAAGAACTGAAATAGATTTAATCCGTTCCAGCCCTGTGAAACATCCCCAAATCATCCTAAATTATAAAATACATGTTTCTAATTAAGAAACATTCATATATATACTTTACCAACGCATAACAAAATATATGAAATAAAAGGAAAAAGTGTTATTTAATACTCTTCTTACCTTGGAGACAAACGGGTTCAGCTAACAGAGAAGAATGGCAGAGGTATTGCAGGCACTGTAGACACGAAAGCTAAAACTGTACTTTCTTTACTTAAAATGAAACCACAAAAACTTTTGATGAATTATGTATGACTGCTTTTGAGGTAACCTTGTCTATCGATGTAAATTGTGTCTGTCATTAAAATGGCCTTTGACGCTGAAAGTAACGTTAAATGAAAACCAAATAAATAAACAAACCAATAAACTTACTTAACTCTTTGTAAGTATGTACAAATATGCATACATACATATAGTGGGATCCAAAAGTCTAACAAAAAAAATCTGTATGTGAAAATACCAGAGGAAAAAGATTCATCTAGTGCTCGATTTGCAATGGGGATATGTTACGACAAATCTTTCCTATGCTGAATTTTAATATATACTTTTTATATTTATGATAGGGTATAAAACACGAACATGACCACAGCTTTCCCTCGCTACATTTCCCAGCTCTCATCCCCCCCACACACGGCTCATTGTGTTACTCAGTGGTGCATGCTAGAGAGTATTGTAGTGTTTAAAGCAAAATTAAAACCATCGCTACAGTTGGGCAAAGTTATTATTGCATGTTATTATTATTGCATGTTTTTACCCTGTAGAATTTATCAAGAAAACATAACAGACAAAATCCTGAGGATGTGGTTTCTCAGAAATACATAAAATAAACTGCTTACAAACAGCTAGCTTTTGGCTTTTTATTCTTTCTCTAGTTTAGTTTTCTAATCATTGAATTTAAAAATTGATGTGGTAGTTTTTCCATTGAGAGAATTTCCATTCTACTTACAGTATTATCCTCGTAAGAGCTGATAATTCATTTTTGACCTCTGTGAGATACATGAGTTCACAGTGGCTTTTTCAAAATGGCTGCTATCTCAGCAACCACATTTTACAGATGCAACAGAATTAAGTTGTTGAATAATATGTATTAATGGTTTTCCTAAAGCCTATAATTTATGTTTTACATAGAAAACAGTTTTAGCTAATTCAAAGCAGTTTTTTTAGGATTTGCTCTTATGTTTAACAACTTAAAAGTGTAGTTTAATGTCCTCTGTAGTGGACATTGGGACTGACTTCAACTATTTTATGTAAAATTTGTGGAATAACTATAGAAAATTACTATACCATGTCCTATATAAAGGACATTTGACAAAAAATAAAGAAAAAATGAATTGGAAAATGAATTGGAAAAATGAATTTTTCATCACATTGACTTATTTTATTGCAAAATTGCTGAAATTATCAAACTTCTTTCCTGCGTCTCAGGAGGTTATTGGCTTTTTTATGTAGCCCTACTGATTAATCTTGTATTATGTCTGCTTATCAGTCACCAGGGTCGTTGTTAGACCTAAAGCTTTACTGGGGCACAGGACCCCCAGCCCCCACCCCTGCCCAACCACTACCAATTTTGACCCTTTCCCCCACAACCCACCCTTAATTGTTATACTTTTTTAGACCGGATTTGTATCCTGGTTTATACTTGAAGTCCTCCTGGTCCATATTTTATTCATTTATTTATTTATTTATTTTTGTTCTATTTTAATCCTGGTTTAGTCCAAGTCTTTATTTAAGGTTGTTTTCTCTAGTTCTTGGAAAGTGATTTATCAGGTGTTCAGGAAAGCCTAAAAATTGGCCCCTAGGTTTAATAAAGCAGTAAGGCATATATCCATCTACAGAGGAGTCAGACAGTAATATATCACACATAGAAACTAGTTACATCTTTTATCCATTCATTAACCTACTGTTAAACTGGTATTATAAAGGC
>JAVSBU010337745.1:0-10817 GCA_033118015.1 Loricariichthys derbyi | reverse complement strand
ATTTTTGCAGGTAAAGCCGGAAAAGGCTTATCTCGGTTAACTCGGCCGCAACTGTGTATGTGTGAACGTAGCATTAACCTTCAGCGTTTCAGCTTGAGAACGTCCAGAGCAATGTACCTCTGAGCTGAGCAGTTAATGATTTAGTGTCTTGCTCAGGGGGCTGGATTTGAACTCACAACCTTCTAATTAAGTCTGTAGATTGCTCTCAAATCTTGGTCTCCACATCATGACGCCACCGCTGGGCTCTACATCCAGCATTCACACCTTTGCTCTAGCAATAACTCCATATCACTTGAGCTATTACCTCCTCCAATCTTATCCTCCTACTCTCCCTCTCTATCTCTCTCTCTCTCGCTGTGACCCTCTCTTACAGTCTCTCTCCCACATGGTGGTGTTTCCGATGAAGACGTTAACAGTGAGGGCTTCTTTCAGTTGGCGAGAGGCCCATGCTGACTCAGTGTGGCAAAGGAGGGAGAAACGAGGAGGGGATTTCATGCTGTTCACATACAGACCTCATCAATAAGCACAGTCCCTCCCTACTAACTCCAAGCCCTGTCCATATTTATCTAAATCTGCTGAGTCGCAATCCTGTCCCTTTCCAGCTCTGTTCTGGCCCTGGTTCACTGGCCTTGGCCCTTTCTGCACTGCCAGCGAGCTAGACTGTTGGCGTGTGGTTTTCCCGGCAGTGAGGAGTGAGGTAAAGTATTTCAGCATTAGCTACTTTAGTGTGGATCTTGGTCTAAGTCCCTGTTCTACACCATATGACTTATATGCCTCCTATTCACCAAGCTCCCACTGTTTGGCCTTTTAGCTTTCTCAAGGCATGGCTGATCCTGTACTGTGACCCCTGAGTAAGCAACAAGCAAGGATATGCAGAATGAAGAAGTACATAAATGCACAAGGATATATGACAGTAAGGGCTGTTTGCTGTTTTAAATTTACAGCATGTGGATTACAGCGCTCGGACTGACTAATCCTTTCACAGGCTGGAAAATATCTGTCAGTCCATGTCTAATACCCAAACACGCGCTTATTCCTTGTTTGGATGAAATGTTTGGGCGAGAGACTGGACTCTGACGGGTTTTCATAATCTTGCTGTCTCATTAAGCAAGATCTCACCATTTTACATGACCAGCTTTGGATCTAACAGTTTGGGGGGAAAGAGATGCTAAAGATATGTGCCTTTTAACATCCATCGATCAAATTATAATAAAATCCACCATGTAACTCGGGACCAAATCCCGAGTCACGGGGTATTTTTTACGCTTGGTTCCTAACCGACCAGCTGTGTAAAGGACAGGGGAGATGAGTCCAGAGACATGTGATTCATTTATGCTCGGCTTCCTCCAAGCAACCACATGAGGGCACAGGAAAAAGGAACCACTGTAGGCAGGCAGTGTCGAGGGAAAAACTCTCTATCCCTAAACTTTAGCCACCCCCTCCCATTATCTCAGGTCTGAACCCTACCGCCATCCCTATAAAAAGGGGTGGAATTTCCTGTTGACCCTACTCCCTCTCACCTTGCAGAAGAGTGGTCCATACTGGAAGAGTGATACCTCGCATCCAGAATATCAGGTGCCAACCGGTACGCATCACAAAGACTCATCCCCTTTGCCAGCGGAAGCGGTTCACACAAAGCAGCACAGGGCCGATGCAGGCATGGGTGTCCTGGTGCTGCATGGTAACAAGCTACCGGCCACCCGAAAAACCCAACGAAATTCATGAGGGTTAAAGGCTTTTCTCATGGGCCTAGGATTGATAGCTTAGTAATCCTCAGAACTGAGCAGAAGTTTCAGGGTCTTGCTCAAGGACCAGATTAGTACAGCCAGGATTAGATCTCACAAACATATCTGATCCATAACAGACATTTAAACCATGTTATAAAACCCAAATGCTATGGGGAAAACCGTGTGAGAATACAAAGGTGGACTAACAGCGTTTGGTCACGCTGTGCGTCGGTCCAGAAAGACTATACTAGCATTTGGACTCTTGAAGGAAGTTGTGTCGCTTTTAAAAGAGTTCTCTTCAGGTACCTTATGCATGAAGTTCTGTAAATTACACTCCTCTCTGGCACTAGTATTTTTGCTGAACGTCCCCATGAGCCGAAGGCACTTGGACAGATTTGCACTTTATCTCGTAAATAGCACTACACTCTCAGTGTAGTAAAATCCCAACGACAGAACACCAGGCATGTGGGATTTGGGTTTTAGCCTTGTGATACCTATGAACTCAGGAGCAGGATCAGGATCTGCTGTATTAAGCTCAAGACCTTTCCCCTGTGTTAACAACAATATTAAATTGAATAAAGTGTATAATGAAACACAACCAGAGAGAAGTCTGGTGGACCTGTCACATGGCTGCTGAGGAGGAAGTGTGGCTTAAGTGTAAACGAAATAACACAAACGTTTGGCCGCAATTCCGCTTCATTTTTCCGTCGAGTGGAAAGAGATTAAGACCTCTCGAGTGTACATGCTTCCTGTCGATCCAAAACAAGGCGACGCTTGTGGAAACAGCATAAATTGTCCTGTCACTGCAGTGATGGCTTTATCAGATGCTCTGGAGAGGGAGCGGCTGGCCAACGAAGCACAAGAAAAACTGTAAAACTGAGCAAGAAAGTGTGTCCGTGCATGTGTAGGAGCACTTGTGTCCTGGCCTGAGACTACACATCCCTTCAGCATGTTAAACTGTCCATCCTACTTAGGGACAGACAGACCAGAGATTGGTACTCGGGCTGTAAGCGGGTCCGTGCATGTGCTCTTATCAGACCTGATTTAGCTTTGGCTGAATGAGGCTGGAGCAGGTAATTTGGTGGAGGACGAAGTGGGAGAGGGAAAGGTCATCACTGTGAGACAGCCACGAAAGCCACTAAAGCAATGCTGATGCAACACTTTCAGCAACACACACACACCTACATACTTGTACGCTCAATCATACACACTATCCTGTGTATTTTTTAATACTTGAGTATAAAAACTACAGATGTTATTTAGAGGGTGAATGCAAACCTGGTCATTTAGAAGGTGTCCAGATGTTACCCAAGTGTTGATACATTCATTCACTCATTCACCAACTTCTTCACTTAGTCACAGGCAGGGTCTAAGTGAAATGTTTTGATCCTGTTGTGAGCAGTAATACACTGCCTGGCCAACAAAAAGGTCACACTCTAATATCTGATTGGATGGGCCTCTTCTGCAATGTTGGAAGCTTCTGCAATGTCACAACATTTATTCATCTCCAGAGTTGCATTAATTTTTTTTCCCCAAGATCTTCTATTAATGATGGGAGATTTGGACCCACTGCCTTCTCCAGCCAATCCCAAAGACTCTCAATGATCAGTTCTGGACTCTGCGGTAGCCAATCCATGTTTGAAAATGATGTCTCATTCTCCCTGAACCATTCTCTCACAATTTGAGCCCCATGAATCCTGGTATTGAATCATCTTGGAATATGGCCGTGCCATCAGGGAAGAAGAAAATCCATTGATGGAATAAGCTGGTGGTTCAGCATATTCAGGTAGCAGCTGACCTCATTCTTAGACCTGACCTAGAACTGCAACAGCAACCAGATCATAGCTCTGCCCCCACAGGTGGTGACCTTTTTTTTGACCGGGCAGTGTATATGGTCATTATTTTTACATAGTACTGGAAGCTTTACATCAACCGTCAAAATGGGGGAATAATATGATCTATGTAATATTCTTGATAATACTGAATGCAGTGAAAGTGCTGTCTCAACCCTGTTAATCTTGTAAGTGCCATCGGCAGGTGAAAATGCTCCCTGGATGGGTTCCTCTTACTGCCGAGCCACAGGAGTCACATGATTAATGATTAAACAGTTATATAGATGCTACAAAGATCCCAAACGGGCAGCTTGAGGCAACAAGTGGCTTTAGGACTATGCAGAAGAAAGTTTCAGAGACTGTGAAACCCATCCTCCTTTGGATGGGCCCAGACAACAAAAATCGATCTCCAAACCTCCTTCAGAAAACCAGCAGTATTGTGTTTAAAACAGAAGGTGCACATTACCTCTATCTGTTTGTGTACTCTAGCCCAGAGAGGTCCGACTACATCACATCTAGGGCATCAGGGCTCCAGATCTCCTGCTAAGAGTATGCTGTTTATCTAACACGGTTCCTCTACATACAGCTCCCTGAGCTCCCACAACACATATCACATTAACAACTCCTGACTGTGTGCAGCATGGGAGAACGTGTCTATCACCAAATCTGTGCCATTTCCAAGCCTGGCACATTTGTTGATACCTATCCAAATGACAGCATTTGGGATTTTTAACTGCCTGGTAGCATGCAGACTGGCAATTAGTCTGCTACCATTTGTCCCTCCACACAGGATGCCAGTGTAAATATGTAGAAATAATGCATTCCAGGTTGAGGAATAAACAGTAGGACTACAATAAATCAGTCACACTTCCAATTCCGTTCTTAATAAAGCTTAATCGGACTGAAACCCGAGCGAGAATTACAGAGGCCAGAGATTTGCTGTGAGAATTGGAGCAGGAGGCTAAAGACTGACTGGAATACCAGACTCCAGCTGTTCAAGCTGACGTTTTTCCGCCCAATCTACTGCAGATCATCGCCCCGTACACAGACATTTCACACCTCTTCATTTGTCAAGATTTGGCAACGATGACAGGGTTGCCAACTCTTAAACACATTCCATGTACGGTGCCAATCGCCTTACCTCCGCCCCCTTTTCCCCAGTCCATTATCTGCTGATTTAGCTCTTAATTCTTTCTCCGGTCCCTTATTACCCCTGCCCTGTTGCCTCACCCTCACCCCCCTCCATGACGCCTTCACATCTGCTTGTCTGCTCACTCCATCATTCTATCAGAGTGCACGAGACTTGTGGGAAACGAAGTCCTTTGGGGATGCTGCTTGGTAACTTCCCCTCTCCAGTTTCTCCGCTAAGCCTGAGAACTGTCGGGACGAGGAGGGAACTCTATCACCCAGCTAACCTGTAGCAGCCACGTCACTGGAGTTGGCGGACAAATTGTCGTCAGGAAGAACGAGCATGCCTTCTCCATCAAATCAGGAGAAACATGGCTCTCTCCTTTATCTCTTTCCTCTCCCGCCTTCCCCACATGGCTCTAACAGCTCTATTAGGGCCAGCACGCCGCACACAGTGATAAACAACCAACGCAGAAATGACAGAGAACAAAAAAAACTCCCACTCAGCTTGGCTTCACTTGATTTATACACAGTCCTCTTACCTTGTGGTTCTTTCCATGCCGGTAGACCATCCAGTCCTCGCCGTTGGTGCTGACCTCCAGTTTGAAGCTGGTCACATAGTAAGACTTGTGGGTCTCCTTGGAGATAGCTCCCTGGGTGGCAATGCCTGTCAGGACCTTCAAGAACTGCAGGTCAACCTTAAAGGAAAGAAAGGTGTGTTAAGAAAAAGACAGCAGTAAAGGTGGGTACTTGTGTGGTAGAAGTCACCATTCCACCACTGTGGTGGCTTCTTACAGAGTCTGTCTGCATCTGACAGAGGGTATCATCCACCGGCTCTGAGACAATGGCCCCTACTAGGCATGTGATGGACTGTCATCCCATTCAGGTCATGTCAGTGCCTGTGCCCTGCGTTCACTGGGATCCATAAAATATAGGTGTTCGAATGTCACAGTGGCAATTTGGAAGCCTACTATCATGGAGACCACAGTTTGAGGCGTGGTGATGCCTTCAGGCAGGATCAGGTGACACATACAGACAGGATTGGCTATGTCAGAGGGAAAGTTGGCAGTTGGATTTGCAGGAAGCAGCTTACATCTCTTGCATAGGTGCAAAACATGACCAGGAACTGGCCAGGGTTAAAACGTCAAAAAAACATAACACCATGCCAGTTTGGCTAGCGTTGTATTACCAGTCTTTATAAGGAGAGAAGCGAAAGGGAGAAGAGAGATGTGAGTAGTGGGATTGTTAGTTCTCCTTCCTGCAGATGCCATGTTATCAGTCTGAGCCCTGACATTAGTGGCATTAATCACACCTACCTGGGTCGATACAAAAAAGGCCCGGGCTTTGCTTGCCCCGCCAACACCCATCTGCCTTCCAGCACGGCTGAGGAAGGCTGTGGTGATTTGTATTTGTGTCTTCATCCCCCTTCTCCCAGAGATGCAGCAGGGGCACTCAAGGGGGATCTTACCCACGGTCGCCTGCTCTACCCACCCCAGCGAGGTGACATCCGAACATGAGGAGGAAAAACGGGGCGTTTGTTATCTGTCACCAAGGCCAATGTAGCTCTTACTTGCATGCACACTCTCACACACACACATAGCTCCCAGCAAGTCGTTGCTTAGGGGCACAAAGCAACACACCTGCACAAGAAATCAATAGCACAGAAGACTGGTGCTAACTATTTATTCTTGGGAAAAGCGCCATCATCAATCAAAGGGCTGTTACTGTCAGAGCTGCTGAGAGTGTGAGAGAGAGAGAGAGAGAGAGAGAGAGAGAGAGAGAGAGAGAGAGAGAGTGGGAGGGAGAGAGAGAGAGGGAGGGAGAGAGAGAGTGGGAGAGAGACCTGCAGCCTCTTTATCTTAAGAAGAAAAATGAAAGCCTCATGCGAGCCTGGCATCATAAAACATCCGTTTCTGATGGAAAGTGATGAAAAACAGAGCTAGTGTGAGTGAGTAAAGGCTGGGATTCAGACAGGGCGAGATTTGCGTCACCTGCGGGGCATCCAGGAGGAGGCTGTGATGAGATCTTAATGTCTATCTGAAGCACTTGAACTTGAAGGTCTCCTCTGAGACGCTTACACACACTTCACACATCACACACATATGGCTTAGCCAAGCATTGCATTTACATTTATACGAGGCATCGCTCAAGGGCCTAGAACTATGTCTGAGCCAGGACTGGAACCCACAACCTTCCACTGTACCTTTGTACAAGGTCTAATTCATTTAAACAGGAAGGAGAGCCAAATACGGATCTTTCCCCTCTGGTAGCAGTTCATTTAACAACTCTTTTGCCGTGAAAACGAAATTTATGAACCTTCACAACCATTAAATCCTGTTCAAAATCATATCACACCAGCTCTGCCCATAGTGACCTGAATTTTGCTCCACCACAGCGAAAAAAACGGCCACGCAAAGCAATTTTATTAACATACAGCATTTTTAATGCAAGAGCTTTAAATGTACTTCCACATTTTCTCTCCACTTTCCCAGACAGAGCCATGGGGCTCTGGGGCATATCCCCTGAGAAGACAGGGTGCCAATATGAGTAGGCCAGTCCATCAGAGCATTCTGCAGGAGGTCCTTATGCAATGCTAGCAATCAACCTGCCAGCATGCGACACCCAACCCAACTGGATTTCATTGCTTGGACTGTATCTCCAGGTTTAGGACATGGAAGCTGAATAAAAGCTATTTTGTTCACTCTTGTCCTGGACAGGTTGCGGGTCATGGCACCTATTCCAGAGAACACAATGCAGAGAACTATATGTGTACCCTAGACGGGATGTCAGTCCATAGCACAAAACATTACATTTAACCTGACTTATACTGATCAGGGTGTAGCAGAAGCAGAAGGACACCATGGACCATACCACCAGACCTTCACATTACAAGCCTGGCCTGGGGTTCAAGTCTACATATGAACTGATGTTTGAAACAGCAGGCTCTTACAAACAAGTCATCACTTCAGGGCTGTGGAGGGGCCGGGACCTACTGGCAGCATGGGGCACAGGGTAGGGACTTAAGCAGACAGGGTTGCCAGTGTGGCATATGCAGGGCATATGCGTGCATATGTACACACACTCGGGCACTTCAGAGATGCCATTTGACCTAAGGCATGCCTCTGGAGTGTGAAAGGAAACTGCAGTACTTTCTAATGGGAGATCATGCAAAATCCAGAACCATGAATTTAGTGTTTACCTTATCATGAGGATTTAATGACCCAATATTCTGCTGGATTACACTGCTGGAACAAACACCTTGCTCTAAACCAATTGATTTATTGATTATTGCTGAGTAACAGTACACTTAAAGTAAATGTTGTAACTTACTAGGAGTCGGTGTATAGACTGAGGACTTGGGGTTCAGTCTGATACTTCTGGTTCTTTTAAGCTCGAGGCAGCAAGAGGAAGCTCATTTAGAAGACCGTTACAGTAATGAACATTATTAAAGATGCAAATGAGGAGGCAAAATTCATTCTGCACAAAGCGTAAACTTCTATTCTGTGACTACACAAGCATACAGAATGAGGTGACAGTCTATGAGAGGAAACGCTTTGGACGCACCAATATTTATGACGGCAATTTGCCACGGTCGCTCTCTGGGTCCAAGCTGCAGGGAAGAGCGATGTTGGATGTATACACAGTTTAGTAATAACTGTCATTTCGAAGTCCATTTCCAACATGAAGGTGCCTAATGAGAATACCCACGTGCCACTTAAATATGACGGGCGTGAACACAGGCTTAAAAATGCACCAGTGTAAAAGAAGTGTGTGCCTTCAAAGCCAGGTCCCTGTCTGCTCTCTAGGATCTGCTGAATAAATTAGAAAGGAGCGACTGATAAAGGAATACTCTGCATTCTCCCCTCTCTCTCATTACCGTGCAGCACACCAGGAACAGCTCACAGGGCTGTGAACTCTTAATAAAATGCAAGAGGCACAAACAAAAGGCTACGCTACCATGAGAGACAGGAAGTGAGATACGGCTGTGCTCACCTGGATGTACTCTTTGTTTGTGTCCTCCGCAGGCGTCCAGGCGTTGTTGTCATAATTGAGGCGAGCCTGCCTTGGGGACCAGAGGCCGTCGCTGAATATCGAAGAGGCTGTGATCTGGTCATCGGCGATCCGGCCCGACTCCATCCCAAATGGGTTGCTACAATGGAAATCTGAAGGGGGGGGGGGGGGGTGTCAGCAAATATAGGGCGTTTTTGAGACGTGGATGTTGGGAGAACATGCAAAGTCCACACAGATAAAAGCCAGACATGGACGCTACAATTCGTTTTGCACAGAGATACAATTATTATCCCAGAGCCTCCATTACCCATTGTTATACCAGTCAGGTCTGCCCAGAAGGGTCTGGAGACTGAAAGCTCTTGGCCTAGGAGGTCTCAGTGCAGAACGTAGAGCTACCAATTATAAAATCTAATCTACTTATTTATTTACACAGCACACTGTGTAAAAGCTGATACTTACTGTCATTAACCTCCTTCAGCGTCATATTATAGCGAGCGGAGAAACCGTCTTTAGCCACGGCCATGTCCGTGTGGAAGGTGAGCGACAGGATGCCGGTGGATGACTGGATTTCAGGAGGGATCTTGGTCCCGCAGTGGCGTCCAATCAGGGGCCCAACTATGAAACGGAAATCAAGCATACCTTAGATGACACCATAGATGTGAGCATGTTTACACAGAACATGTTCTCACCAGTATGATCCTACGTCTTCAAATTAATTTCTTTATCTCAGAAACCTTTCACTTTTCATACCACGGCTCCCTTTGGCCAGCCTTAATTCTTGGGCGTGAACATTCATCAGGTTACACATTAGAATTTCAGTAGCCTAAAATATAGATTGTAATTTTCTACCACACACGCTGAGACACACGGGGGAAATAGCCGTGTATTGACCACCCGCATTGATTTCCTTCCCTTTAGGAGACAAAAGAGATCTGAAATAGAAATGTCTCTTGAACAAATGCATGAGATAACTCACCACTCCAGCACACACACCCCCCACCCCCAGACGACAGGGTGGACAGTAGGCGCATCAAGATGTAGTGTAAAATAAACACACGAGCTGAGCTCTATCCTCCTAGGACCTCCGGCTTTCAGATCTGTGGACGTATCCGAGTGCGCGGCGCTCATATGTGCATGGACAGTTCTTTGATCGATCTCAGTGTGTTATGTTGGAGGAGAGCTCTAAGACTTGAGGAGGATAAAGCCTGTAATGAAGAGGCAGCAGCCCAAGGTGGAAGTCATTTTAGGGCTCAGGGGCTCTAACCTCGGAATCCGAGTGGTATGAGAACATTGTGTGAAATGCCACTGAGAAGGCATGAGGTTGCTTTTATAACACACAAAGCTTTTCAGGATTTCTCAGAAACGCAATTACACCTAGAACCAGGGATCCTGCTTGTTTTAGGAACTACTGAGGTGGAGCTTGCTCAAAGCGTGTTGTATCCAACAAGCAGTTAAGACAGGATGTTAAAAGATGAATGTTAAGACACGATTTTGCCAGAACTTGGTCCAGTCAATAGACTTAATTTGTGTGGTGAAGATGAACAATAAAACCATTTTCAACCTTCCATGTTTGGCTGTAATATAACCGTCACAGATTAGCCTACACACACATTTACATTTATGTCATTTAGCAGACGCCTTTATCCAGAGAGACTTACAACTTATATAATCTTACTATTCAAGTGTAAGCAATTATGGGTAAAGGGCCTTACTCAGGGACCCAACAGTGGCCGCTTGGCAGAGGTGGGATTTGAACCCTGGACCTTCCGCTCCAGAGTTAAGTACCTTAACCGCTAAGCTACCACAGTTCAATGTCCTTCCCACGTCTAATTGAGTTTCTATTTATTTTCTCAATATGTGTTAAATAATTTGGTGTCTACACATGTTAATGAATGACTAAGGAAAATTGTTATTGTGACACCTAATATTTATAACCTAGTAAAATGCGTCAGTTACATTTTTTCATGTTAGAATTAGAATTTATTTTGGCTCATTTTTCTGGGACTTGGAGGTTAAAGCTACGTTCACACATACACGGTTGTGGCCGAGTTAACCGAGATTTGGTTTACCGAAACTTCCGAATTGTATCCTGGAGTGTTCCTGCAAAACCTGGATGCTT
>JAVSBU010337736.1:0-10817 GCA_033118015.1 Loricariichthys derbyi | reverse complement strand
CATGCAGGTTTTGCAGGAACACTCCAGGATACAATTCGGACGTTTCGGTAAGCCAAATCTCGGTTAACTCGGCCGCAACCTTGAATGTGTGAACTAGGCATAAAGGGTGATGCATCACTCCACAGAACATGTTTTCACTGTCCAGTGGTATCATGCTTTACATCACTTCATCTAATGTTTAGCATTGTGATGTGAAGGAAACCTATTTCATGACATGCACAGTTTGTACTGATGTTAATGCCAGAGGGGGTTTGGAACCCTGCAGTTATTGGGTCAGCAGAGTGTCGGTGACTTTCATACTGTGCCTCAGCACTCTGGAACACGGTGGCAAAGATGTTGCATTACTACCCCACCAAACCTCTCGATCCACAGGACAGCCTTGGGACCTGTTATCAGGACAGTTGGTTACGTTTTATTAGTGGAAAGTGTCTTGGTGTCAGCTGTCTGATCTAAAGTGCCTCCCTGAAGGCAGAAGCTCAAATGGTAATGACAGGTCCGTGTCAATGACCTTCTCAGCCATCTTGATAATACTTTGTAGCTAAATATTGTTGTTCACTCCATAGTGTTGGTTTTTATGTGCAGACTGAACACGTACGTTAGTGTAGATAGATAACGGGTTTGCAGTATAAGCTTACCACTGAGCTGGTGATCTTACTTTTGTCTTGGCCTAACTACTGTTAGAATACATGGATCCAGCTTGGACTTTACAGCCTTTGGCCACGTGCTGCTATGAACTACAGGAACCTTCTATGTTCCTCCTTTTTGCTTGTTCTTTTTTTTTTTTTCCCCCCCTGCAGTTCATTTCAGCTAAACACCCTGAGCTGCACCGGTTAAATGAATAAAGTATAAGTACAAATCTTAACCAGCAGAGCCTGAAATTGAGCTGTTTTTAAATTATCTTCAGCAAATAATTTTTTTAAATAATGCCTTTAGTCTTGGTGTTAAATTTCCTAAAGTGTGCAAAATCCAATTAACTTCATGGCCATGCTTCCATTCCATCCCAGTTACTTTCTCGTACCCCATCAAGTCGGTTCAGTCGTGACTTTGCACGCTGCGTGTCCATGTTCTCCCAAAGTCCACATGGGTTTACTTCAGGTACTCTGGTTTCCTCCCACGTTGATGTGACATTAAAGGAATTAAAACCTGTGCTGCTGATCTGATGTCATGTATTTTCTGACTTCTCTTCCTCTGTTGAAGGTTTAAGTTCAGTTGTTGTGAAGCCACACTTTCAGAGCTTGTTTTGTATTATGTTTTGTTTATTAAATGTTTTGGCCCAGATGACTGAGCAGATGTCTGATGTTGAATGGAACATTTGGGTGCTTATGCCCAGTAAAAATCGCTCTCCTGATGTGCAATATTTCTTTGCAATGGTTTGATCGATTTTAAACTTATGATGCATCCAGTCTCGAACGGTTGACTCGTCGATCCTGTGACGTACGTCTGCACAACCCTTTGATTGGATTTATCACTGGTTTATATTAAAGCAATTTCAAGCTTGAGTACAAAAAAGCAGGAAATCACAATGATGGTAAACCTGACTAAACTGTATTTATTCAAAATGGGCAATTGCTCGTGCAAGCACAGGCTTTGAGCAGCTGTTTAATAGGAATCATTATTTAGGATGATGTGTGCTGGGACAGTCAAGTGGATCATGTGGTGCTACTTGAAGCTGTTTGCACTGGATCAGGTTAAATGTATTGTCCAATAAGGAATTGGCGCTGTTAAAATAAAGGCTGTGAGGCCTACATTATGAATATGCAGCATCTGGTTTGGTGTAGCTCAAGAGCAAAGAATGGAGCAAAAAACAAGCTTTGTAAAACGTTTGCCCAGAGGTACGCTACGTATCCAGATGTATAGTCCAACTGTTCAACCTTTGACGTGTGAACATGAATTTTGCAGGCAAAGTCGTTGGAATAAATTGAAACACATTTTAGCTTTATTTCTGTTTGTATAATAAGTTATTAGGAATTTTGTTCCTCAATTAACACCCATAATCTGTTTTAGCCGATAGAATGGAACCCTTACTTTGCCTAATGCTAATAAACAATTCTGTCCTATCTCAAAATCTAAAACGGCAATAACAGAACTGATATAATTGTAATAAACTCAAGGTTTTGCTATAAGTCTGTCTGCAGACTCGTGCCTATGACCGTATCACATTAGTGCCAATATCTGATGATATAGCACCAGTTTCTGGTCTATTGCTTAATTGTGCTTTTCATTGTATATTATTCTCTTTAATTTAGTCTGTTCTTCAGATCATCTCTAAATTCTGGCTTCCATTTTATTTAAACTTCATGTTAACCTGGTTTACTACTTGCATACATATTTGTGGCCCATGTAGGTTGGTTCTTGAATCTTGATCCTCCCAAAGGTTTCTTCCTTAACTTTTAGGGCTGTTGCCTTGGGATTACTCTGCTAGGGCTGTGGGTCTAAATTGTTGTAAATCTACTTTGCTATAGAAAACACTGTAGAAAGATTTGACTTGGATCCACTTTATGGAACTCGTTCGTCCACCTTGGTCTTTTTTTTTTTTTTTTTTTACCGTTTCTAAACTTGAAATAACTTGCTTCGGCTTCTCCTTTAGCGCTGCGTGTCTGAGAGAGCAAGTGCGTCACAAGAAAAGAGAAACGACAAAGATGGTCTCATCGGTGGCTTTAAATTGCGTATTCCAAACTAAGAAAACTTTCTGCTGAAAGCCTTGGCAGCAGAAGTAAAGGAGGCCAGCTATAAAGTGTGGGATAATCTCCTGTAAGCACCGCTGAACTCTTCTTCATTCCAGATGGTACAATTTTAACCCTCATGGCTGAATCACCGGGTCAGAAAATACATTTGTGTCATTGTGAGCCGTATCATGATGGCCATTTATAAACCAAGACTAACTGTGTCAGGCGCCATCAGCTCATGGTGCCAAAAGTCTGTAATTTAGCAGTCTGAGAGCTCCCATTTTCTCTGAAAGGTCAGTTTGCTCTCAGCGGAGACACCTTGGAAGAAGTATCGTGATCAGACGGTGTCGCTGCTTAGTCCTGATTCTATCTCTGGTTTGTTGACGCACTTATCTTTTGCAGTGCTCTTGTAAGAGCTAGACTTTTCAGCGGCATAGGCTGCTTAATCTTTAGATCCAGAGTTTGATACAGTTTGCTGTTTTGACAGGTCATGGAGTCTGGAAACCGTGACTGTGCAGCTGAATGGAATGGCTCCTCTAAAGGAGCAGCAAATATCGGCACAAAGATGGACCTTTAACGTCTGCTGTATTGGTACAGGTGGAGACCGAAATTAAGACAAGATGATAAATGGATGTTTTCTTGACCTTTAATGCTTTGAGCACCAGAAATGTTTAGGGCACAACAAAAATCTGTGGGTGCTCAAGTCCCTTGTCAGAATGCATGATACTGACTCTTCCCCAGACTAAATTAGGGCTAGGTGAGATTTAAAGGTTTATCCCAATTTTTCAGTTTACATAGATTTTATATATGATGATAAAGCAAATCACTTTAGCTCAAAGGTTCCACTGAGCTGTAACAGATTTTTGGCGTGTATACAGCATACTCTGAATTTAGAGCACCAATAGAAGTGGATTTTAATTCCAGTAATTGGGTTTCTCAGTGCCTGCATGTTGATCTGATTTAAATCAGTTTTGTCTGTGGTTGGCAGGTGGGAACAACGTTGCCATGTCCTCATCTTACAACTTTTTTGGGGGATTATTTTTAGGTGTGGGTTTTATTCCCATGATCTGGCAACCTTTGAATTAAAGGTAGCAGTTTGTGGGGACTCTAAAATGCAGTATACTCAAACATAAAGAATTTGATTATTTAATGAGATTTTTGGCTGGTTGTTGCCAGATTAACTCTGAAGCTTCCTGTATCAGATCACTCAAATGTTTGTAAACTTAAGTGCATGTAGAGTACAGCACGTAATGAATCAGCTGTACTTTACCCTGGATGAAGGTGCAAAATGGCAATGTAAATCATCTTTCACTTTATGGTCATCATAGATTTACTGCACCTTTACTTTTGCTTCATTAACGTCATCCCCGTCTCTGTTAAACTGCTTCGTAGGGCTGTCAGAGTCGCTCTAAAGTGGTGTGTAGGTTATTCCCTCGGGGCTGTGGATGCACACAGATAGCATTGTCTGGCTCCCATTATTCTACCACTATGAAAAGCTTTAACCCTGCTATTAAATCAGATAACCAGGCTCCTAAACTGCAAAAAACATCGAGCTGTCAGCACTGGCTGTGCATTAGCTCGAGGTTTCAATTGAGCTGTTTCATCAGAGGTCCTACAGTCCATTGAATAATCAGTTTCTGTGCCCTAAATCAAGGTCGAGGCGAAGAGCCCTATACCATGTACTGTTAAGAGCCTGAGCATCCCATTGTAACCACAGCAGTCAGACCTACAAAATCCATTGTTTCTTATGGTACCTTCTCCAGAATGTCAAAAGCAGTTGAGGATCTAATCCCAAGGCTTGAATATGAGTCAGATTAATTTTAGGTAGTTGAAATATTTAATTTTAAAACTTGTCATTAACCAGGGCTAGCAGGACACGATCACCAAATTCCAATGGAGAAATGGAGGGAAGCCCCAGACACAGTGTGGTCAGTGTTTTCTGGATGTAAATGATGGTGTTAAAATCCCGAACAAACACATTTGTATCATCAGTGTTTTCCACAGGGATGTAACAAGGTAGAGCGGTATACGTTCGGCCGAAGGTGCGAAGCCTCAGCGTGGGGTTTGAAAACTAGATGCTCTTAGATGCAATTTCCCAGCAACTGAAACTCTAAGTCAATCAGACAGGTTTATTAAAGTCTGCATTTTGACCCATCGGTAATCAATAAAATTTCAGTACGCAAAACTTCCTCCGTTTGATCACGTTTGTGATTAAAAGCCAAGGCTTGTTGAATACAATTAACTGTCAGTTTACAAATATATGCTCAAAAATACACCAAATTTCATGAATGAAACGTGGTGCATGATGGAAGACTATTCACATTTTAGTATTCACACTTGTGAAAATAGTTTGTAATGACCCTCCTTTTGTCTCATCATTTACTACCCAAGGGAATGTAGCTTTCCAATTCTGATTGAATCCTGTGGATCAATGGTTTCCCTTTTTTTAAATGGTCTGCAGAAGATGGTGTTTCACTGGGCGGCAGGACCGATGAAGGTGATTCCTCCTGCTCCTTTCTTTTGCTTTTTTATTTTTATTTTTGACAAAAATCCAGCATACTTTTTTTGCGACATGTCTTTTTGATCATGATTTCAGGAGGAAATTCACAGAATGCAGTGGTATTTTTTTTTAAATTTTTTAATTAATTAATTTTTTTTTTGGCAGGACGATGCACAGTTTTTAATTAGGTCGCGGCAAAGCCGTGAAACAGAGCACGTGGTCTTGATCCAATATGTAGGTGGAATGGCTTCATTGACTCGGAGCCTGTGTAACAAGGAGCCTGACTGTATGACACCTGCTAGTGCTTCAGTATGCACTGGTTTCTGGTGGCAATCGGAGTCCAAACGATGATGATTAAGTTTGTCATTTTGATTGCTTTATGGCTCAGCATGACAGCATCATAAACCAATGGGCCTTTGATTAGAAGTATTTAGTGATAAGTGATTTGTGGTTTTTATGGTAGAGCGGAACTTTTTAAGGTAGAGCGGGAGGGTCCATAAGGTAGAGCGGCCCACTCTTGCAAAACCCCTCGTGAAGAAACCTGCATCAGTACCAAGTATGAGAGTTGCTGTTCTCAAGCTCTTGAATGCCATACACAGTGTAGTGTCACAATATCAGAAATGACTGATACCTAAATGATACCACCTAAAACGTCAGGAAAATTAATGCAATTATAAATAATAGAACATTGACCTTTTTAGTTAAAAATAGTCAGAAATTGACAATGAATAGATTATTTATAACACTAATGCTTTGATTGAGACTAATTCATTTAGAAATGTCACATTGCTGTCAAGGCTTCTATACACTGTACAGTAATGTGTCCTTGGGTTTTTGGAATGTCTTTGAGCATTATTTAACTTTGTATTTGCAGCCAGATCTCACTGATTAATTTGTACTGAGTGCATATTGTAGCAATAGAAAGCTTTTTTTTACCTCCTTAAAGGTTTAGTGTTTAAAAAGTGATGCTGTTACCTGTCCTGAAAATTAAATTATTTTTTTTTTTTTATCGCCCCTTGACGTGAACTCATTCCCTCTTGGTTGTGTGCAGCCTCTAAAGGTTAAACTAGAAAAACTACATCTTTAAAACACATTGTTTGCTTTTTTTTTTTTTAAACACTTTTTCATTTTTGTGCTTGTTCCAATATCATGTTTGAGTAGTTTGATGGTGGATTAATTTACCGACATGCAATGCGTGCTAAATAACTTTCCCAGAAGGGAGTGAATTGTATAACAGTTTAGACTTTGTGTTCCACTTGTGAATTCAGCATTTTCTGACACTTTTGCACAGTTTCCCATAAATACCCTTTCTACTTGCGTTACTGTAGCATAATGAGACTGGTGGTGGTCTGGTCAACATGCAATTCAATCCACAACCTTTTCCACATCACGTAATACAATCGTTAAATGGTGCATACCTGTAGCTCAAGCCTTTGTTCTGTCAAAGGGCTTGTTTGCTGCCCTGATGGCTCAAGGCAATAATTAATTTCTTTATTTTCATGGTCTGCTTTTCGGTATGGCCCTAATCCATATTCATGAAGGTGGATTATGGAAGTACTGAACCTACAACCTGCGTTTGATGTGTGGCAGGGGTTAAGATGACAGCCTTTATTATAATATGTTTTAATTGAGTAGAGCTTTGTTTTTAAATGGGTTTTACATATTGGGTGCAATGACGTTCGTCTGCCAACTCTTGGGCTAATCACGGCTCGTTTTACTTCCTTCCTGTCATTCTGACTCCTGATGAAGATGAATGGAAGTTCAGTAGCTATAAAATAAGCCTGAACAGGTTACAGGAAGGCTAATTGAAAGCTTTTACAGGCTTCATCACAGTTTGTTAAAGGCAGGAATAGTTCTTGTCCCTCAAAATGATGCCTGACAGCTTTTATCATAGGCCTGTTAGTTTTTCTACTTGAACCAACAGCTGTTAAGTAGTTTTCATTTAAGTTGGAATAATCTCTAATCAGCTTTAACATTAAATCCTTTACCTGTTAATGCAGGGTCTCAGACCTGCGATGGTGTCCTGTGATATCTGGTACAAGGATCCTTGCAAGTTAGTAATGGGCCCCCAATGACTTTATGTTCTCCGGCACAGCCCACAGTTTCTTGATCAGATTTGGACTGGGCTGGTTGCATAACGCAAGTGATGCGAGTGCGGCACTGCTTTTTATCAGCTCTCTCATTTACCTAGTGTGCTCTTTCTGTTTACTTATGTAGGGCATTCTCTAGTAAAGCTTTCTAACCAACAATGGAACCCTAAGGGTTAATGAATCCAAATACTAAGATAATGATTGTTACCAGTTATTGCACTGTATTTCAACAATTAGCACTAACTCTATTAGGGTTTTATTGGTCTGGATTCTGGTCTTTGCTTTTCTTGAGGCTTCTTTTTGCAGGAATATCATAACGTGCAAATCTTTGACGAGATGTGCTAATGTTAGTGCTAAAATTATTAATTATCAAGTCTGGTGGGGGGTGAAGAGTAGGGCATATGGTAGCAGCGTTTTTGGTTTACTCCCAGTCACAGTTCAGAGCAACAAGTTATGCTGAAGTTTCTCATAAATGTCCAAACCATCACTGAATGTTCTTTCAACTTGTCTTTATTCACTCACTAGTCCTAGTTTGAGCCAGAGTTTGTAATGCAGGAGAAGTTTCTGCACTGTCTTGTTTTTGAATATCTGCCTCATGAGTACAGGTAATTCCCTGATGCCAATTATTTCTAAACTGCATTAATTAGTTTGATTTGGTGTGTTTAGCATTCCTCCCTCCTTCCAGGGTCTTTATGACCTTGACCAAGTATTGTGGATTTTTAGTTTAACATAAACACCATCTCTGTGATGCTGGAGTTTCAATTATTTTTAAGTTCTATGATTTCCAGGCGTGTGAGTAACAGGGTCGTCTTCTGCTCGTGGCTGTTTGGGTTAGTAGCTGAATTGAAGGCTGTGTCCTGAATGCACTTCGTAAGTGTTCCTTAGGGACACTGTTATGAAACTTGCATGGATTTCTTTATGACTGATGTGCGTCTCCGTTCCAGGTGAGTCCATGCGATTGGCCTCTGGTGAATTTGCTGAAGACCCCTGCTCATCGGTGAAGAGAGGAAACATGGTGCGGGCAGCTCGTGCTCTCTTATCAGCCGTCACACACCTCCTGGTGCTGGCTGACATGTCTGACGTCTATCTGCTCCTGCTGCAGCTCAAACTGGTGAGACGACTCCACTCAAACACATCTCATCCACCGTCTTTGTTCAGATTTATTATTTTAAGCATTATAATAAACTCCCACCTAGTAAATCCAGCAGGTAGAATTTAGAGCCGGGAGTCTGTATTCTGTTTTCTCAATGAGTCAGTATGTTTACCTAAAGAACAATGGACCTTCCTTAATTACTGTTCTAAGTTACTAAGGCTCTCCTATCAGCCGTGTTTAATTTCTTTCATTTATATTAATAGTCATTAATAGAATGCAGTGTTTCTTCCATGCTGAACGTGGCCTCGTCCAAATAGATTCCTATTTGTGTGGAGGCTGGAACTGGTGAGAGCTCAGTGTCCATGGTTTGGCTCTTTGCTTTGGTAAAGCAACTGCATACAAGGAAGCAGAAGGGCATGATGAAGAACGTCTTATTTTTAAGGCTGCTGTATTAATTAAAACCCTCGATCAAACGTTAATCCTGTTTATTTCCTTTATATACTGTATGTGGAAAGTGGAAGACTCTTCGCTGCCATCTTGAGGCTGTTTTATATTTCCCCCCTACCAAATCACCTTTCTTTGATACTCATTTATTTTTTTTAATCAGAGATGTGATTTTAGAGAGCTCTGCGTTTTACATGCACGCCAACATAAAACAGTCAGTGGTCTGAAACTTTTATAGTCTGCGTGGCATTTTGTAGAATTGGTTCTGTCAGCATTTGATTGGACTTGAAGTGCTGATACAGCCGTGGTACACGGTGACGCCACTCTTGGGGATTAGACTGAAGCAGTACAGATGTTAATGCCTTCAGCTTAAGCACTTTTATTGAATCAGCTTCAGTTACTGGATGAGGGAGAAGAACTGCTGTGTTGATCATGCACGAGTTACCATTTGTAGGAATAGTCATGATGCACTGAAATTGATATTTTTGGCTGAAACCTGTTCTGTAATTTTAAACCTATGCGACAGTGAATGATGCACAAGTTAAAAAAAAAAAAGATATACCCCCACACTTGCAGACTGCAGTAACAAAATGGTGATGTGGAGGGATAAAAAACATTAACTTGTTACATTAAAGGGCAAATTCATCGTATTTTGTTGAATATCATCTAATCATTTCTGGTTCTTTATATAACAAATAATTTCATGCAGTTGGATGTAGATTAGTGTACCTTATAATTGTTAAAAAATGGAATTTTGTAGGTCATTCTCAGGGCTTTCTGAAAACACACAAGCAAAACGGAAACGAGGCTCATTTGTGTATGACGTAGGCAAAGTGAGTCCAAAGCCTAACGTCTCTCTGTTAAAATGGATAGCAACTCAAGTGTCGGATTTCGGTGCTTTTCACTTTAAATCTGAGGATGAGGGGTTTTTGTTAGTGTCTGAATCAGGACTAGAAGATGAATTTGGGGAGGGCAGACGTAAATGGAATAATCCAGCCATATCCGTACGAACCAGAGGTTCAACCACCACCGGAAGACCCTAAAGGCAGGGAAGTGACTGGAAAGTTTACTGTCCCATACCAAATTTCTACTGTCCCAATAATATTTGGATTTTAAAATGTTATTCATATGTAACCATAACTAAACACATCAGCTTTTGTGTACTTTATATTTTATTAATATAAGTAAACATTCTCACAACTATTAGCTATTACTATATTAGCTTACATTATATTATAATATTAGCTTGTAAGGGCTACAGAACACTAAATAGTATTCACACACAGAGACTGCATTAAGCAGACTGTTCTGCTGGCCCTTTAAGTTCAGGCTGAACAAAGGACTCGTTTATGTTCACTCGTGGAGTGAGTCGACTCCTGAGCGGTTCGTTTTGATTGTTCCATTATGCTTTAGTGGTAGTAAAATAAATGTACACTCCTGATGAAGCAGCTTCGTATTTACGCGTCAACATTTTCCTGCTCGCCTCGCTCTGACGTCACTTATCAACAAATAAAATGATTGGTTTTGACTGAACATGCAAGTGGACTAGAGCCTTTTTTCATCACGAGGGGTAAATGTTTAATTGAGTTGTTTGCCCACGTTGTTTTGTTCTTGCGCTCCCCATAACCCAACATGGACTGGCCAGAACGGGCAAGTGATTTTGCGTGCAACTGTCCCGACATCGCGTTTTATTTGCCTTGGGCATTCATTATTGTTGAACCCTGGGTAAAGGTCTTTTCTATCTGTAGAAATGAACCATAGCAGTCCATTTGAATCGTTTTGTACATTTATACAAGGAAAAATATCTTTAAAACTTGTTTTTTATCGGGTTCTTATCTGGACATAATTAATTAGCATCATGAGGCTTCACAATGGACTGGTGTATGACCATGTACACGGTAGTTGGATTTTGACTGAACATCCAATTCCAATCTCTTCTGATCAATTGATTTACAAACATGAATAATTTAATTTAATATATCATGAATCAGAAGTTTGCAGCTGGCTGTATTACAGTAGAACTT
>JAVSBU010337726.1:0-10817 GCA_033118015.1 Loricariichthys derbyi | reverse complement strand
ACTAAACAAATAAATAATAGCAATGAGACTCAGATAATGAGAGAGATTTGGACATGCTTGCTGCTGAAATCGCTCCATTGTTTACCTCAGACACTGAGGATGATGGATTTTATGGATTTATAGAGGAGAATGAACTGAAAGTGTGAGTGTATTTTTTTTTTTATCTTACAACTGAACAATGTTTATAGTTAATGTGAATGAGTTGATTAAAGTTCAACTTATTTGACTGTTTTGTTTCTCTGAATGCGCCTTATAATGTGGTGTGCCTCAGTTGTGAAAATACGGTAAATCTGGACTCATCAGACTACATGACCTTCTTACATTGCTCCAGAGTTCAAACTTTATGCTCCCTATCAAATCGAAGCAGTTTTGCCGGTTACTTAAAGGCTACACAGTTGTTTTAGTGCATGTAGAAATGCTCTTACTTTCATTATTAAACATATCCCCAAATTCTTCTGTGGTTTTTCTACAATTTTATTTAATCCACTATTTAAGTGATCACCGAACACAATTATTCAAGGTTTCTTTAAGACCACATTCCTTCCTTGAAGATGATGTTTCATCACTGTCCTTGCACTTTAAATGTTTTCAGACAGTTCTGACCCCAATTTTAAAAGTTTCAGAATCTCTTTATTTTCCTTGCTTGATGCATGCCAATAATTTTACCCCTTCTGAAACAGATTAACATCTTATCTATGACCACAGGACACGTCATTCAATATGTTTGTTGAAAAAATGAGAAGCTACTCAATGCATCAGTTATGGTTAAGTAACTTGTTCCATGCTGAAACAATCACCAATACAGTAATTATTCAGGCTCTTACAATTTGCTTAATTTGCTTTGTTAAATCCACGTGGTGACCTTTTTTAACCAGGCAGTATATTTAAATCCCAGCAAAACCATATTTTATGTACACACTACACTGTTTACTTAGACAAGCTGCCTAATAGTAATAAATAAAATACTAAATAATAAATCTAAAATAATGAATAAATACAAACGGCACTGACATAAAACAAAAAAACATGGCGATATTGCTTTCATAATTTTGGATGTTAACATGGTATTAAGTGTACATAACTGTAAGCTGATTTTTAAATGAAAGATAATAATAATAATGCATCAAAAATAGTAAAACCCTTAAAAATGCATAATTATAATTAGACTGTTTAAGTTATATTGTTTAAGTTAATAATAATATCCTCTAAATATTAAAACCTTTAAAAAAGCATGACTAAAATTAGGCTGTTGTTAATGTAAATATTTATTTTTTAATTGAATTGACTAAAACTAGACTAAAATGCTTTTCTTTGAGTAATTCTTATACAACTATTATAATTTTTAGTCAAGAGATTAAGACTAAAACTAAATTAAAATGAGCTGTTAAAATGAACCCTAGTCTGGCAAACTTCACTTTTCACTTTTGCACTTCTAAAAAAGTCATTAGTAAAAATGTACTTACCCTCAGGTTGAATGTCAGCTGTATCAGTTAAGATTGTATTTAAGTTGTTCCATGTCTTCTTGGCTAAGGGATTTTTAAAGTCTGTAATCTTTGGCATGTGAACTCACAAATGTGTTCTTACTTCAAATAATCCAGGCTTTCTGGTGTTTCTCTTTTTGTGTTATGTCTCAGATTGCTGATAAATCTTATTTGAGAGTCTTATAATATCCCTCTCACAGTGTTTCATCTGGTCCCTGCAGGCTTTGGGGACACACACCACCAGCCAAGCCTCTCTAATATTCTGGTCTCATTCAATGGTGCACCTAACCAGCACACCTGCTTCCAGTTTCCCTAATCAGCTGTCTGCTATGCATGCTTCTTGGTTCCCACACTAGTGTCTGAACTATCATTCCTTGTATGGCTCGAAGTGTCTACATCTCACTGTTCTCTCTGCAGCTTCGCTGCTTGACAGCTTGACACCAATTCAGACCTTAGCCTGCAGGTTTTCCTGAATGAGCCGCATCCCACCTGCATGCCACATATCAATCTCTGCATCAGATCTTCCATCAAGTCCAGATTTACTGACTTCTGAACTGTGTACTGAAGCCTATTGATAAGAGCCAATACTACATTCATCCTGTTTCCTGGACACTGCGTTATATTCGCCTCACTAAGTTTAATACGATTTGCTTTTTTCTGAACTGTGAAATAAATGCTTTTGGTGAGAGCTGATCCTTCTTCTGCATTTCCTAGAGAGACCTTATACAGTCTGTCTGTCTATAGATTTTGCTGGTACTCTTAATGCATTTGGATATTTAGGCCAGACTTTTTTTATTTCTTTTTTGGCGGATTTCTGTGATGAAAACCTGAATACGGCATCGGCAATAAAAATAAAAATAAAAATTCACTTTAGAATTTATTTTTTTAATTTTCAATTAGCGAACATCAGGATCCAAACCAATGTGCACTATATGGCTAAAAACATCGCATCAAATCACCCCAGCATCCAAGCAGGACACCGTATCATACATTCAGAACAAAGCAAAAAAATACAAATAAATGACCGCTAAAGCTACAGCAAATTTGAAAGATGAGTTATTCACTTTTCTGGTGGCAGATGCGTCTAATTTATGTTGACATTCATCAAAATGTCAATGATTGAGATGTGGCGGCTTTGGGCATGCACAGTTCATCTCATAGTCTCCAAAAGTCTCCAATAACACCACAAAAAGTCACTAGATTTGTGGCTAGTCGCTTTTAAAAAAATAAAGCCGTTAGACGGTCTGAAAAGTCACTAAATATAGCGACAACATCGCTAAGTTGACAACACTGGTGTAACGAGTAAGCTGCTTCAGCATTTGGAAGTATTCTTTTTCGTCGGCTCTTTAAGCGGCCATGATTAGTGGGTTCTTATTGCCACCTAGTGACACGGCGCTGAAGCACATCTAATACAGGGTTCAGCTGTGGCTGAGTGTTTATAAGGCAAGAGCAGGCTTTTGAGCTGGCATTGTAGCAGTTATGCTCTGCTTGAGAGGGATTGCACACCACGCCATAGGCAGAAGCCAGGACTGGAGCAAGAGTTGAATATTTATACACTCTGCCACAGCCGAACCATATTAGACATGCATCAGTGCCGCGCCACTCAGTGGCAATAAGAATATGAGTTGAAAACCTTTATTCAGATACTGCTGGGGCAGGCAATGTAGAACTTTCTATTTTACAAGAAGGATAGATTTAGACAAGCTGTCTCTCATGGCCTTGGGTCCAACTAATAAAACCTCAGTTTTATTTGAGTTAAGTAAAGGAAAATTAAGTATACTCTATGAGACTTTTGCAAGATTGAAGCATAAATTATTTACATGAACATATTGATAATGGTTGAAAAAAATGCCAATCCTTTAACACTTGTTTTCATTTCTAACCTTTTGAATAAAATATCATGACCTATAGTGTCATATCCTGCACTTAAAACTATAAGACTAGAGTCCCTTCTGTAGGTCATTATGTACCATGTTTGATGTTGTTTTGGTACTTTGATGGGTTCTAAATCCTGACTAATACATTTCATAAATCTAATACTTACATTATCACTGCTGATGGAAAACAGCATTTTCCAAAAATCATGTAGATCTAAGCGAGTTTTTAAATTTGTCTATGATTAGACAGCATGTTAGGTTCAAGATATATTGCCTTGCAAGACTATTGTATTTAGTTCCATCCATCTTCCCAACAACTCTGACCAGCTTCCCTGTCCCTGCTAAAGTAAAGCATCCCTACAGCATTATATTTATATTAGCAGATGCCCTTATCCAGGGCAAATTACAATTGATACAATTTTACAATCCAAGTAATAGTGGGTTAAGGGTTTTGCTCAAGATCCCAGCAATGACAGCTTGGCAGAGGTGGGATTTGAACCCTGGACCCTCTGTTCCCTAGTCAAACACCTTACCTGCTAGGCCAACACAGTCCCGTATGATGCTACCACCACCATGTTTCATGGTGGGGATGGTTTGGTGCAGTGTTAATTTTTCGGCCAAACATAGCATTTTGCATTTATCCCCAAAAGTTACATTTTCTTCTTCCACGTGTTTGCAGTGTCCCCTACTTGGCTTGTGAAACTGAAGGCAGGATTTCTTATGACTTGCTTTCTTCTTGCCACTCTTCCCTAATTACAGATTGTGGGTGTAATGTGACAAAAATGTGAAAAGGTTTGAGGACTATGAATAGTTTTACAAGGCAGTGTAAGGTTTATTAATTAAAGGTTTAATATCCATGCACTTAAAGGATTTGGGCATGTAGCTAAGGTTAAGGGAACATTTTTTATTTATGGACAGTAGCTCTGTAATATTAGGTTTTAATTATTCAAGTAATCCTTTTGGAATTGGTTCTAAACATGATGTTGACTTAAATGAGTTGATCACTGAAGACCATTCAGTTTTGTAATTAGGGCAAAAAAATTCTAGCTGTGATTCACAGCTAATTAAACAAATGTCTACTCTAGTTCTGCATCTCAGGCTGCTGAATAGCTGGGTGTTGGGATGAGCATTGAATATTTAGGCAGATATCAGTAAATACATTCAGGAAAACATTGCTGTTGCAATTAAAGACATCAGGAAAAATCTAGTATTGTTCTTATTTCATAGGCTTTCACCACTTCCTCCTGTCCCAATAACCTTGTGCCACTTTTTAGAGGACATCTCCATCTGACCACCTTTCCATGCCCTGGTAGTCTCCCATATCCCTCTCTGTCTTTGGCACCCTTCAAATAGGGCTGGGGGTATCATTTGACCCTCAACTCAGCCAAACCCTTTGGATACCATTTCTTCATCTCTATTCCTTCTGCTTAGTGGAATCTAGACTGTCTCTTTACATCGACACCCATCCAGCCCTTGTCTGTATGATCTAGCTGTGTGTGTGATAAAGAGAATTTGAAATTGAATTGAACAGATTCCTAGTATTCATCTCTGCTCTAGGTGAACATTATCCATTGACTAGGTTGTTGGATCTTTTCTGTGTTTATTGATTACTGCATTACTGGCCTCATCAGAGAAAATGTGTTTCCCCTGGTTGTTGCAAAATCCTTACTTGCTGTAGATCATCAGCGCTAACTGTAGAAAGTGGGCAGATTACATGGAGCAGATGCATTGCATTACACAAACAATAAAGTAACAAATGAACAAACATATAATATATTTAGCATCTGCAAGTGAAATTTGTATAACTGTTTCCATGCTTATTTGATTTGGGGCATCTGATACTCACATTATCGTACACTCTTTGAACGTAATAATATGCAAACCATAATTACTGTTGATTATTTCAACTTAGTGTATGTAGTGCAACAGGGAAGGTCATCTGAAAGAAACTGTGAATGGAACAATTAAGTCACACTGACAGGTGTTTTGCTCCAATGAAATGAATGTATGCAAATAATACCAACAGCACAAAGCCATTAAGTTAAAAAAAAAACACTGCTCAGAATACTATAGTAATGGACAGAGACTAATGTCCAAATATAAAAACTAAAGCATTTAAAAGTTTCATTTAGAAAGTCAAGAATACACCTCACATTTACTGAAAGTACAATGTACACTCGCTGGCCACTTTATTTTGTATTTTTTCTTGTACCAGGTTAGACCTACTTTGGCTAGAACTGCCTTTCTAATTTGTGGGATGTGTTCAAAGGGTGCTGTAATGATTCCTCTGAAATTATATTATATAATAGCACCGTGCAGTTGCTGCAGTTTTGTCGACTCACAGTCATGATCCAAGTCTCCTGTTCCACCACATCCCAAAGGTGCTTTATTGGATTGAGGTCTGGTGACTGTGGAGGAAGTTTGAGTACACTGCTTTGAGAAGATTTTAGTGTTGTGACTTGGTGTGTTATCCTGAAGATGCCATTAGAAGATGGAACACTTTGGTCATATAGGGGTGCACAAAGTCAGCAACAATACTCAGGTAGGCTGTGGTGTTTAAACAATGGTCAGTTGGTACTAAGGAGTTCAAAGTGTGCCAAAGAAAATATTACTCACACCTTTATGCCACCTGAACCGTTGATACAAGGCAGAATCCATTCTTTCATGTTTGCTTACTCCAAATTCTGACGCAACCATCTGAATGTTGCAGTAAAAATAGAGACTCATGAGGTCAGACAACATTTTTTCAATCTGGTGTTGGCCAATTATGGTGAGCCGTGTGAATTGCAGCCTCAGTTGCATCTTCTTAGCTGACAGGAGTGACATTCTGTTTGGTGTTCTGCTGCAGTAGCCCAGCTGCTTCAAGGTTTGACATGTTGCATATTCAGAGATGCTATTCTGCATACTGTGGGTGTAATGAGCGGTTATTTGAGTTTCTGTTGCTTATCGATCAGCTCAAAGCAGTCTGGCCATTCTCATTTTTTTTCCAGAGATCTAATGTTCACTATTTTCTCTGATTCAGACCATTCTCTGTAAACCTTCGAGATGGCTGTGAGTGGAAATCCATGCATTTGCTGAGATACCCAGACCAGCCTGTCTAGCAACAACAAACAGTTCCCATACATTATGGATGAAAGAGATTCTGGACATGGGATCCATTCCTGACACTTACTAAGTATGCCCATGACAACTAGCAGTTTACCAGAGCAGCTTCTTTAATATACCATTGTCAGTTCTACTAGTTAAGCCCTAAGGGCCATGGAAGCACATTCTGAATTCATCATCTGCATCACTGTAACACAGATGTAACAACACACAGGGTGTTGCAAGAATGGTTTAATTCAAAAATAAGTACATATAGACAAAGGTATATTACTGCCAACCAATGTATAAGCAAAAATAACTTGACATAATGCAACACAAGACTAAAGAGCCACTAAATAATGCAGCATAACTATAAAGGAAAGTCATAAGCATAAAGATTGCACTGCTTTCTAAATCTCTCCCCCTCCCCAAGGTGTAATTTTATTAATTCTGGAGACTAACAGACAACTTACACCATGTGAATAATGCAGAAGTGCTGGTATGTAATATTTAATAAGGTCAGGCAGCCATGAAGCAATTTTGATGCAGAGGATTTTATAGCTCAACTGGGTGTGACTGAGAATCAAGCTATGGTTTGTGGACAAGCTTTCTTCTGTTAGAGCCGAAAATCTCAGATTTGACCTCATCAATATAGAGCACCTTCTGAAATTGTACTAGACTCCAGTCTTTGTCTTTCTTTGTACAGCTGAGTTGCTTGGCTTTGTAATTCTGAGGTAATTCAAAGTTTCTGCACTTTACGATGGTTGTGTCTCACCCAACTTTATTAACTCTACACAGCTGTTTTAATTAATGAGTTTAGATCAATCTGTACATAAGAAACTGATTGGCAGCACCTGTTAATTTTTCATGATGTACTAAGCTATATGGCAACAATTTTCTGAAGTTTTTGTATCTGCAAATTGCTCTGCTAAATATTAGTTACTTTGTCATTTTTTAACAACATTCAAAAATCACGATGCAGGATTTCATTGTTTTTGCAAATGTCCAACTTTTATGTATTTTCACCCACTATAACTGGGCAAAAGTGAGCAAAAAACTTCTTCCACTCTGCTCCAGATGTTCGTGCTATGTAGCTCACTTCAAGAAGCCTTGCCTGGAAGCAAACAATTTTTATTCATACATTGTGAAAGATACTAGCAGCCCTTGTCCATCAATTTAATCTTTCAGCCACAATTCTGATGGGAATTTCCTGTAGACTGGGATTGTGGCTAATGCTGGAAGACTCTTATAACTAAACGCTTTATACCTGTAAATTCAGCTACTTCTTTCACACTATGGCTTTTTGCACACCCAAATGCAATCACTCCTTTTTTAATCATTAACAATATGCTTTGTGACCCATTTACCACACTCGGAATGAGATATTCACTGGACTGATCATCCTTGTGTAACACAATCTGTAGGAGCCCAAATTTACTTAGTTGAAAGTAAATTTTGCATGACATTTGGAAATCAAGGTCCCAGATTCTGGAGGAAGACTGGAGAGGCTCAGAATCCACAGTGTTTAAAGACCAGTATGAAGTTTCCACAGTCAGTGATGATTTAGAGAGCCATGTCATCTGAAAAGAGGATTTTGGACCACTGAGCAACAGTCCAGTTCTTTTTCTCCACAGCCCAGGTAAGAAGCTTCTGATGTTGGCTCTGGTTCAGGAGCAGCTTGTCAAAAGGAATGTGACATTTGCAGCCCATCTTTGGATTCATCTGTGTGTCGGGGCTCTTGATCTTATGTAATATTCTAATTTTCTGAGACACTGACTTTTGGGTTTTCATTATCTGTAAGCCACAATCATCAAAATTTCAAGAAATAAAGACTTGACACTCTATGTGTAATGAATATTATATAATAATGAATATGTAATATGTAATGAATATTATATAATATATATAATATATGGGTTTCACTTTCTGCAATGAGTGACAAAAAATATTGAAATTCTCAAATTGAAAAAAAATATTAATTGCACTAGTTTAATGTATATACACTGCCTCGCCCAAAAAAAAAAAAAAAACGAAAAAAAAAAAAAAACAAGGTCCCCACCTGTGGGGGCGGAGCTATGATCTGGGGTTGTAGGTCAGGTCTCAGTTCAGTAACGTTGAGAGCCCAACGACTGAGATCAGCTGATACCTGAATATACTGAACCACCAGGTTATTCCATCAATGGATTTTTTCTTCCCTGATGGCACGGCCATATTCCAAGATGATCCAATACCAGGATTCATGGAGCTCACATTGTGAAAGAGTGGTTCAGGGAGCATGGGACATCATTTTCACACATGGATTGGCCCCCACAGAGTCCAGACCTGAACCCCACAGAGAATCTTTGAGATGTGCTGGAGAAAGCAGTGGGTCCAAATCTCCCATCATCAAGATCTTGGGGAAAAATGAATGCAACTCTGGATAGAAATTAATGTTGTGACTTTGAAGAAGCTTGTGGAAATGATGCTACAGCGAATGGATGCTGTAATCAAAGCTAAAGGCGGAACAACCACATATTAGAGTGTCTGACCTTATATATATATTGTTGATGATTGTCTCCAGTGACTTCATCTTTGCTAAAATCAATTGATGTCAGAATGTCTCTTATGTATGTAGGTGTGTATAACATATACGAAAGATATATTCACGTATACGTCATGGCCCAATAGGGGGAGATGGGAAAGATGGAGACAGAAGAACTTCACTATTGGAAATATGGAAAATTTGTTGTGTTCTCACTTTAAAGGCTAATTTTCCCCAGGACAAAAATGTGACATTTTATAGTAGAACCCTGACATAGCCAAATTACCATTTAGATTTATAGCAGAACTGCAATAGCTCATGCTCAAACTATACTCTTTCATAGTCAACCAAGTTTACAGTTATATTATGAAATTTTGCAGTAGAAGTATGAAGTTGTCAAATTATCATCAAAAATTAACAGTAGAACTGAAGTTTATGGACAAACTGAGAAAGTTCCCATCAGCACTGTCAGGCCATTCAGTTTTACTTTTTTATCCTGCGTGCGTGCGTGCGTGCGTGCGTGCGTGTGTGTGTGTGTGTGTGTGTGTGTGTGTGTATGCACTGCACGCAGCCTTACAATGAATTAAGGTCTTATTTTTACAGTAAACAACTATTTATTTATGACATTTTAGAGAGTGAGAATTGAGGGCATAAATTATTTAAATCATTTTATAGATTTTTCTTTGAGTCAGCTTTATTTTCAGACTTTCAAAGCTGATGACAATATCCTAGCAGAGGACAAAATATTTTCACTAGGGGCACACACATATCTGAGGGGGTTCCAGTCTGGAGGAACATTTAGTGTTCCACCAGACTGGAACCCTCTCAGATATGGAACCATATGGCTCTGACATTTGAAGTCCAGCAGGGGACCAAAACAGGCATGTTGACCCTCCAGTGGCAGTGATGGTTCATCTTCAGGACAATGTTCCTATTGTACAAGGTATTTTTATAAGTGATGCTAAAATGGTTGAAGGTGCACAGGGTTGTGATCAGTTTTGATGGGTATTACATTCCTTTGCTTTATTCATGCTTTAAATCATTACTTTTTATGGAGAAATTTGATTCAAATGGAAGTTCAAATGGACTTTTGATACCAATTAAATTCGAATTCCGAGGTTCCACTGGACGTTATTATAAGGTATGCTTTATGTTAATGATTTTCCCAGGCAGGAGTTTAACACTGGGACTACCAGCATTTTCTCACTACTCCTTTTTCTACCAGAGTGTGCCAAATGGCAGCGGTTTTTTCCACTGTAAAGTACTTTGGCATTCCTGTCCATCTCCCTAACCCCCGCTGAGTAGAGTGTCTTTAGAGGTACTTCTTACAAATGTAACGGCCTCATTTACATAACACTGGTGACAAGCTTGTTATGCCATTTGGCAGCACCTTGGGATTTAAAGGAATAACAGCCATTTGGCAGGACTATTGTGGTTCTAGTATAAGAGCTTTATGCATGTTAAAGTCACATAGTGGGAGTGATGAGCGCTGTCACCTGTAGTGAGGCAAAGCCGTGGATGCGGTCATATTTAAACCTTATAATTTAGGCTCCACTATGTATATATTATGTATATACAGCATAAATTACACTCCTGGATTTATGACAAATTTGATGGATTTGTTGAAATGTATCCCCTTCATAAACTGAGAAGTACCTGCACTAGTGTTTTAAAAGCTATAACATGAAAATACTGCCCTGAGTTCTGCAATATACACATGCATACAAAGCAGCTGCTTTTTTTAGTTTTTCAAGTAACAGTTGCTGTTTTTGTACACAACTAAAGTTGTGGGGTCAGCAAAATTCAAAAGAAAATAAAAACTTCTTTCTCACATTCATACTCTTTGTTCAGCCA
>JAVSBU010337717.1:0-10817 GCA_033118015.1 Loricariichthys derbyi | reverse complement strand
GTGTGTGTGTGTGTGTGTGTGTGTGTGTGTGTGTGTGTGTGTGTGTGTGTGTGTGTGTGTGTGAGAGAGAGAAAGAGTTCAAAAGTGTGGAGGAGGAACACTGAGTTTAGGCAAAATGATGCCAGGATGACTTCGTACCCGAAACCACCTGTGTTAGCAAGAAGTGCCTTACCAAAACAAACATTAAAGAAAGACAGAGAGGCAAAAAGAACAAAGAGCACCAATGGAATAAAGTACATAAAAGATAATGAGCAGCTTTTGGAGCTTCAGCTTTAAAGTGGCCGTCACACATCCTCGTAAAAAAACATCTCTGCCTTTTGTGTTTGAAACAAAACTCAACTTTAAAGAAAAGTTTAAACAAATCTCGTAAGTGGAGTACGACTTCAGATGAAAGTCAGAAAACACATCTGGTTTTAGGTGGTCACATTTAAGGGAGCGATTCTACATTAGATACCAAAACTAAAACCAATTTAGCAAAAGAAGAGCTCGTCAAGAAATATTCAACATACAGAACAAATCCAGAGTCCATTTGGGATATCAAAAGATCTCATCTTAGTTTTTGGGAAAAAAGAGCTGCAGATTTACTGGACATACAGAACTGGGCAAAAGTCTTAGGCCATCATTAGTTTTATTTCTCAGTCTGTTTATTAGAATACAAGCATAAAATAAAGGAAAACACATTTCCTGAACCAAACAGGACATCCCCAAAAAAGGTTTCATGAGTGCTATCCTTCCAAAAAGAGCGTTCCTGGTCTGTAGAAGGAATTTTTGAAGATGCAAGATGCTGATATTCCCTAAATGTAAGGGGTGGTTACACTAAATACATATTCTGTTTGTATTGTAATAAAGAGACTGAGAAATAATGATATGTGGTCATAATACTGCTGTTAAAACAATAGTACAGGTACTTGAATGGTGGCCTAAGGCTGGTGTCACAGTGCTCAAGGCTTCACTTCTGCATTTTATCTATTCTTTTTTATCTGCTTGGCCTGCAGATTTCATTTACAGCAGGGCTTCCCAAACTTTTTTCTTCAGAACTCACCCTATGAGTACCTACAAAATGTTCACACACCGAGAACAAAATAATAAAATGATTTCTATATTAATTAAATATTAATTGGCAAAAATTAATAAAGCATAGCATCTTTCATTTTCTCTTCAGTTTCTTTTATATTTGTGCTCTTTTTTCAATTTGGCTTTTTTATATTTTCTCTAAATTTTAAGTCATTTATATGCATGTTTATCCCAAACCAGCCACTAGGGGTCACTATCCAGTGTATCTTTTGTGCCGGTCCCAAGCCCGGGTAAATGGTGAGGGTTGTGTCTGGAAGGTCATCCGACGTAAAACACTTTGCCAAAACGAACATGTGAGTTCATCTAAATGTGTCGTTTAAAAAAACTGCAATTTTTATTTTCACAAACTCAGAGCACCTCAGAGCAGACAAAACCTCGAGCACCCCTGTGATGTTTGGCGCCCCCCTGAGGGACCCCAGGTTAGGAACCATGGATTTACAGGAATGTCACCAAAATCATCGTGACATATTTTATGGGTTTATTTATTCATTTGTTTGTTTTATTTTTTGGCATGTTTATCCCCTCTGAGTCCCAGTCCTAAAAATAAGAGTGGAACGTTGTTTTTTATTTTTTTTTTCTAAAAAATGTAAAAGCATAGAATGTATAAGGTTTAAACATAATATTTTAACTATGGAAACGGGTTTCTCTTTGGGTGCTGAACACCTTTAAAGCTCTGATCTCAGAATGGGTCCAGTCTCTTACTGGGGAGGGTCTAGTAAAAATGAAGGTGTGACTGGAAAAAAGGCTGAGCTGCTCTTTGTTGTTCTTTCTAACTATATTAAGTGTATTAAGAGTGAGAACAATGAAACAAAGTCTACAGGATAAATGATTTGTAAGACAGAAACAAGCCAAGCTGGTGTCCCTCATTATCATCTTTGGTCCATTGGGCCAAGGTCACATGATCTCACTTCAGTACCCGTTAAAGCACATAAGTCTGCATGCTAGTGAATCAGACTGGGATGAAGTTCTCTAAAAGCAAACCTTTTGAGTAGATTTTCCATGAGGAGGCAGGAGGAAGTGTGACTGTAGGTTAAGGAGAAATGAGTGTAGGCTTTGGTTTGTGCTTCAGACAGCCCCAGTCTCCACTCCGACCACAAACTCAGACTCAGAGAAATTACAAAGCATTCTTCAGTAATCCATCAGACCCCAAACCTCGGAACTGCTCCATTTCATTTTTCCTTCTTTCCCCATATCTTCACTCGTAGCTCTTCTCTTGGACACCACCCTGTTCTTCTGAGCTTTCGAAAGCTTACAAAGAGACTTCGGGGACTAAGAACTAAAACTGGTGTGTCAATGAAAGTCGTTGTTGCCTGCTTTTTTGTCCGAGGGTGTAGAACTTCCTGAAAGAGCCCAAGCCTTTGCATGAAAGAGGGATATTTATGGGACCCACTAAGCGTGCACTGTGCACAGGTTTAAGGGAGTGACGTAGGATGGGAGATAAGATGGCCACGAGATTGAAGGAACCATGCAATGGTTTTCAATTGAATCTCCATCCACCACATCTGTAGTCTGTTATGGCTGACAAACTTCCCTTTAGCAGCAAAAGAAAGGAAAAGCTGTTTACTCCTGACTCGGCAATAAGGCCATCTAAGGGCAGCATATAATTCATCCTTTCACAACTGGGAGCTCCTGACTGTAGTTACTTGGTAGAAATGTAAACAAAAAGAGAAGTTAAAGATAACTAACTAAGCTTTAATAAGACAGGTTTTATTATTTAGTCTAACAGTTGTAGTTTAGTATCTGTGGACCGTAACTAACTCAGCAGTCCAGTTCTTCTGTTCTTTCTCAGCACTTTCACCTCTTTTTTAGCAACCAACGAAACACAGCTGACGGCGATAAGACGGTTAAAAAGGAAACTTTGCTTCGTAATAACTGGTAAGCGTTGCATGCATCTAAAATGTCTGCACAGATTATTGTGAGTAATTTACACTTGCACAAGTGGCTGTGTTATGTGTGTGAGGGAAAGAAACTCGCATTAAAAGCTTAAGCACGTTAATTATAGCGGTAAAATTTCACACAGGGCTCGAAATGACGCGATCTTCTGATGGAATTTCACTTTTACAGACTATAAAGTTATCACACAACCTCATATGCTATGGAGACAAAAGTTTGTGGACACCCCCTCTAATTCTTAAGCTCTGTTGTTCACTTATAACCGTTATATAAAGTGTTTCTGTATTCTTTGTATACAGGTTATAGTTCCAGCAAGTCTGATCATAAACTTTCTGCTCTACTGCACTTAAACAAAGTACAGACATGACTGGTTTCCCAACATTTGATTGAGGCTCTCTGACACAGAATATCCACCAGGCATCAAAATGCACTGGCTTTGAAGAAACAGTGAGCCGGGGCTTATTGTCTAACATCAGATGCAAACCTGTTCTAAAATCTAAAGGAAAACAAACTCCATACTAATACCCATGATTTGGATTATGTTTATTGGGTGTCCACAAACTTTTGGCCATATATTGTATTGTAGTTTGGTTTTCATTAATATTGCCACTTTTCTTAGTTGCATAATTTAAATAGGCTAATAATAGTGAATAGTATTGCTTTTAAAAAACCCCTCAAAATTACAATTTAAAAATATTTATTGAACACTGAATACTTAACATTACAGCAGAAATAAATAAATAAATATATTAGCAAAAAAAATTATATATATATGTATACGTATACATATAAAATTTGTTCTAGTAATTTATTTAATCCAGATGACATATTTTCACTTTTATTATATATTATATATATAATATATACATATATACGTATATATAATTTTTCTTTTGTCATGAACATACTGTAACTGTGTAAAGTAATTATATAGTTTTTAATTTTCCTTTAAGAATTTGCTGCTTAAAATTTATATTTTTAACTCTAGAGTTTTATTTGTTTGATTAGACTTTTACACCTCTATTTTATATTTATTTCGTTTTTTTAAATAGTACACAGTTTATCAGAATATCGTTTATTTTTGATATATTTGCACTATATATTTTGCACTTTAGTTTCCTTAAAAACTTGAAGTTTAAAATCTTAGTAACGTAGTTCGTTCAAAGCATTTCACTGCAAGTTGTACTGTGTGTTACTATACGTGACAAATAAAGTTTGAATTTGAATTTAAATAAATGTGTAAAATTAAGTGTTTTTATTTGCCCCTTAACGGTCATTCTTTGGTCTTAACAAAAAGTGCCTTATTGGCTATGATTTGATGATGTCATCAAAAACATCATTGTTCCTAATAAATTGTTTTCCAAACATTCGGTCCATCCCTAGTTCATAGTTTAGAATCTAATTACACTGCAACCGTCCTTAAACACTTTTACTGTCCAGTGCTGAGAGCACATTTCTCACACAGGTGCAAAGGCCAGTGGAGACACTGCTTGGCTTCACTTTGGTCTAATCTGGTCCTGTTTGTTTTCTCTTTCTCTCTTGCGTGCACTTCAGTGCTTCCTCTCTCTGACTGTGGTTTCTCTCTCTATCTCTGAAAATAAAACCCTCTCCAGCTTAGACTAATGACTAAGATTCTCCTCTCCCCTTTTTCTCCATCTGATATCCATCAGGTCCTCGACTTCTCTTTTTCTCTTTGTATCTCTGCCATGTTTTACGACCTACACTATTTAGGCAAAAGTTTGTGGACACCCAAAAATGACATCCAAATTAAAGCACGGTGTTCCTATGGAGTTTGCACCAGCTTTTCTTCTTCTACAAGGGCTTTCAACTAGATTTGGACTTTTTAGGGCTGACCTTAAACAATAAGCCTTGGCTCATGTTTGGAAGTTCAAACCAATTCTCTCTGGGCTTTGTTTAAGGGCAGAAGGGCAGATTTTCGATGAACTGACTTAAAAGCTGAAACCTTTAAAGAGTCACTGGAACATCAGACCAGAAATGAGCTCAGTCATTAGCATGGGCGTCCACAAACTTTTGACAGTGTGTACACTCTCTGTCACAAAACCTCATCCTCACTGAGGCCTCAGGACTCTTCTGTCTGCTGCCAGCAATCCCAGCATGCAGCAGACCTGTGGAACGACCGTCCACGAGCGTCAAAGGTCCTATTTAGAAGCGTAAACCGGCTCCTCTCGCTGCTACGGCCAGACAGGTCGCCTTTATTAAGTCTGCTGAGCCTCAGTCAACTCGGCGCGTATTTATTTATGACTCAGACTGCGCTCGTACATGGACGTTTTGCAGCAGGAGTGCATGTCTAATCACGCTCAGCACTCGCTTTAGAGAGGCTTTAACTTACTGACAGATTGTGCAAAATGTGAACAAAATATATCGGATATACTCAGTAATGGTAGAAGCTGTCAACTTTTATTTGGCATTCACGTCTTGAGACAAGTTAGAATTGAGACATATGACTCAAAATAACTTTATTAAACATTAGCTTTTTTAACTAGTGAGAATTTAGGGACTTATCGTCTGCTGAAACATGGTTATGATTTCTGTTTCAACATGATCAAACCTGGCAACCTATCAGAACTCAGGAGATAAACATCTGAAAGTTCTCATAATGACAGTTTCAGCTATTCCAAAAATAGTGAAGTTTGGATTCAAGATTTTTGTTGGTGAAGAAATCAGTGAGACCAGAAAAACATAGTAAAACAAAAAAAGATAACTCTTTAAGACCTCTGTCTTTTGACTTGAGTGAACTCAGTTCCACATGACTTGCTTGACTTCTAGCAGGGACATGACTTGATTTACTTGAGTCTTGCACATCTATGACTTACTCCCACCTCTAGTAAACCATAGAGGTTAATAAACCAAAAGCAGACGGTTCTAGAAAGAACCAAAAGTGTTTGGAAAAGTTTCCAACCAAAACCACCAAACGTCCAACAAAAGCCCTTTATCTGAGCTTAGCAAAAAACAAAATGCTCCACACTAAAATGTTAAGTACGCAATAATAGTTTATTTACCTTTCACTGTTTATCCCACAGTTAAATTGTATGTATGATTGTCCTGTAAATATAAAGATGACTCTCGCTCATAAGGAGTCGAGCCGCCTCTAATTGAAGGGGCAAAAGTACTGTAAATACCAACTCTGACGCAAAGTGCTACCATGTGCTGTGACTTCACCTACAGACATGCCAGGGCGGCAAACCTATGCTTTCCTGTATGTTAAAAGTGACTTCCTCTGGATTTAGCAACTTGTGTAAAGTCCTAACCGAACCAAAAGGGAATGTGGACAGTCCCGTGACGAGCCGGCCCTCTCCAAGCTTACTGAGCACTTTGTTTTTCTGAAGAAACATCATATGACTTGCAGTGTTGCAACATCTTGGAACTGGTCATTTTTGGAAGGATGTCAAAATGCAGATCCAAACATCATGTTGTTGAACAAAACAGAGTGCTGAGGGAACCTCGAAGGGAAGAAGGGTCATAAGTGTGAGACTGTGTTATGGTGGAACTCAAACAAGGAGAGAAACCAGGCTTAGTTGTTTAAAAACTCAAAGCTAGAAAGAGAGAAGAAGGAGAGAGAGTGCAGGGGCGAGAAGTTTACTGACTGTGACTTGGAAGGAGAAGGACCGACTCAGTTGTTCCCCTCAGATTCTGCCAGTGGAAAAAACAGGGAATTGTGGTCATCGGCGCCCAAGTCGCAGGCTCACACAGCCACACGGTGGCTTGGATCTCTGACCTTGTTTGCTTCGCGCTCACCTGAAACCAGTGGCGAATTTACGAGCTTGAAAAAATGCCTAAAGCTGCAAAGACTGCAACTGAGGCATAAAACTGCCTGACTGGCACTTTCTCTTAATTTAACCCTGGTTTTGAAGAAAAGAGGGTTTTGACATCTTCCTGATCGAAGTGATTTGAACCCGGTCTGTGTTTTTACTGCACAAGACTGAAAAATAGCTGACGAGAGAAACGATGCAGTTACAACATCTGTAATAGTACTCAGAGTAAACAGTCTTTGTGTGGGAGGGAAGGAGTACAGGAGGAAGAATAAAGAGTCATTTCTAGCAGTTTTTTGAGGACTATGGTTTGCTCTTAATTAAACAAAGTGTCAGCGATAGCACCTGTAACAACAGCGGCTGCTCTGTTACCGTTCGGCTGTCAGAAAGCTCGTGTTTAGCGCTGCTTTGGTTACAGAGGTGCTGGTGAGAACAGTTAAACCGTGGACTTGATCTGAGGTGCACTCGGATTTTTCTACTAAATTCCTGGTAGTCATTATCCACCGAGCTGCTGCTGGCAGGATTTGTACCGCAGCCAGCACTTGGTCAGCACGTTCCTTTTATCCTATAAAGATTCTGAGCCAAAAAGAGGTGCAGATGTGGTCTGGCGTCTGGGATTTAGCCTCAGTTATGACCTTACAACCGGATCACACGACTTCTGCGTGACTCCGTACTGTTTCTGTCTGTAGAAACGTGGAAGAATCTCGCAAGGCTAAATTTTCCACTGCAAGCCTTGGCTGAATGTTGCTATGCAAAGAACGGAAAGAGGAGGCGCTGGATACTGGGATCCTCAGTGATTCAGGTCCTTATGCAATCCTTCTGGTTGGTGTGAGGTGGCTTTACCTTGGGTTTCTGTCCAACCTCTGTATCAGCCAGATAATCGTCTCCACAGCAGACGTTAGCAGGCACACATAGATGATGTCAGGCTGAGATGTTCTGTTTCTCACCAGCATTTCTCAAGCTCAGACTAGTCACACGCTAACGAGGATCTGCTGAATCCCTAACGTCTGTGTTATTTACCAGCAGTCGTGGCTCAGCAGTTAAATATTTAGGCAGTGAAAGAAAGACCCAGAGAGCCATTGTTGAGTCCCTTAACTGGACGTTTAACTGTTCAGGTTTTATGTTTGGAATGGATTGTCTCTTCAAAGTGTTATGAATAATCACATACATAAAGAAACAAAAACCTTAAGCAAACCTTCTACTAAGATTATAATCAAATCAACTCAAAGCATTAAAAGCATCTTCTCCTAAAGCCCTATGAGCAAACCAGGGGTGACAGTGGCAAGGAAAATCTCCCTAAACATTATAAAGAAGGAACTTGGGAAGACCAGGAGTCAAAGATGGTCCAAACCTTCTTAAGCAGCCTAAATGTTATATGTAAGAGTTTTACTAAGTTACCCAATTAATAAGGGACTGTGCAAAAGTCTTAGGTCACCATTAGATTTGTTTGCAATCCACTTTTCCACTGATCTTCTTCCCAGTGTTTATGAGCTTTAGCATATCTGAGCCTTTTCATCCTGTTCCCATTCTGAAAAAAAGTGGTTTCTTAGTGGCTACACTTCCAAAAAGACGTTCCTGATGAAGCATCTTAAACTATAGAAAGGTGAGAGAAGGTCACACTATACCCCTGGAGCCTAAAGAGCTGTTTTTAACATGCATAAAAATTTCCTGTATTTTCTGTTTGTTTTATAATATAGAGAATGGAAATAATTATATATGGTCCTTATACCATTGTTATATCATTGTTAATAGTGGCCTAAGACTTTTGCATAGGACTGTAAGTTTATAGGAATAGATTATAAACAGAATCTAATTATAAAAGTTAAAGGAGAGAAATCAAAGAAAATATAATAAATCAAATATATATTTTGTGATTATTGTAAGTGCATTTTATTATTATTTATTTAAGTCCTACAGCTGAACCTGCATAACACATACCAGCACAACAGTGTATGGATCAATCACTCTAATCCTAATCCAGTTCTGATCTTCAACCAGAACCACAGCCCTGTTTCCCTAACCAGACGCCTAATTAATGGCAGGTTTTAGGTTCTGCTTCTGCATTACAAAGGTGTAAAAACCCAAATTGTAGTGTGTGCAAATTTCCCGTTGTGTTTCCTTGAGGTCTTTGGACTCTATGGATATGGTCTGAGGTCTGTGGACTCATCCTGTCCAGCCTGTTTGTCTATAGACGGGCTTTCCCACTCAGTCATGCAGAAACCCGACTTCTGTATTTTGCGACTCAAATCCTGTTTTTGTGAATATTTTTTTTTTTAAGTTGAAATAAAGCACTATTGGCTTCCATGGCTCTGAGACCTCACAGTTCACAGAGTCCATGCACGAGCTGCACATTTAATAAGTGCACAGAGAGCAAGTGTTCCGTCTAATGGAAAAGTTTCAGCACTATTTATCATCACCTCAAAATATCCTTAAAATAACACTGATCGTGCAGAAGGGAGACTCGTGCGTGGAGTCGGGGGTTTTATGCAGTAAATCCATTATTTCCACTTAATGTGTTAAAACTGATGAAAAAACAGCAAGAACTACAAAGAAAACTTGTGTGATTAGTATTAGTGAGTAATTAAGGATCAGGGCGGCATGTCAAAGAGCTTAAGAGCAAATTAAGGGAGTCTGTTTGCAATTTAAGGACCCCTTTATTCAGGGTTTGTTAAGAGTTTTAGAAGTAAAGTGGCTTTTGGTGAAGGGTTACAGATCAAAGGGATTGCGCTAATTGAGATGCGTCACAATGATAAACAAAGTAACAGACGGAATGTGTAACTGTATCAAGTATACATTACAGTATGAGGACCAAATGTCCACAGAAACATCTCAGTTTGGACCTTGTGGGAACATTCTGCTGGTCTTAATAAGGAAATCTGTTTAAGCTTAACTTTAGGATAAGGTGTAGAATTAATTAGAGTAACTTTATGTCATTGCAAAGTCTGAACAGGGACAGAAAGACAAACCTGTGTGTGCACTCACCTCGGGTCTGACTTGATTTGTGTCGCTGCTCACACCAAGGGCCGCCAGGGCCATCCACAGAACCGACCAAGCGCGCATCCCCTAAACCTGCACTAGAACAAGCCCCAAAAACACCCCAACCGAGTTTCCCCTCCGACCTTCGATAGGGTTCTCTGAGACAAATAATCCCAATACTTAGGAACAATCCTGAAAATCTTCTTCGTGCATAAAAGAGCAAAAAACCAGCTCTAAAGCAGGAGCGCAGTTCTGCACAAGCACGTTAGAAAAGTGATTCTCACGCACCAAATCCTAGCTCAGTAACAAAGCTGTGGCCCAAAGACTTTATCAGGCTGAGAGATCTCTAAGAGCATGTTGGTTTGGAGGCTACAGCTGCTCGAGTCTCAGCCTGCCTCTACTTTTCTCTTTTGTCCGGAGGCTCCTGCTCCCCCGCTCGCGTGTGTGTGTGTGTGTGTGTGTGTGAGGGGATCTGCAGACGTGGTTCAGTTCAGTCATGCCATGAGGAGTCATTTTGCTGAACCGAGTACTTCCAGTGAACCGACTTTGGGGGTTTGATTCATATGATTCACTCCTCTTGCCAAACATGTCAGGGTATTGTCCCTTTTTTCAGTCACATATATGTATTTAATTTCAATATTTACATATATCAATGGATGGCTTGTTTTTTTATATCTTACACCTACTTGTTTGTAATAATTTAATAGCTAATAACTAGAAAAAAGTGCAGAAATGAAGGAACAGCAGAGTGGTTGTGCAGCTGAAAAGGATTGCCTCTGCTACGCTATTGCTACTTAGTGGGAGTTATGGTCTTGCTACGGTTTTTCAGGTGGTTTCTATGGTATTGCTAGTTTTTTGCTATGGTGTTGCTATAATAGGGTTGAGTCCGAATGACGTATTTTTCTAAAAATAGCATACTCAAATGCGCATGCGCGTGAAAGCAAGGCTCATCGGACAAACATTTGTGCGACTGCCTGAGGCTCATCATCAAAACCGCTTAGAAATGGTCACAACAAAGCATCGCAGCTATGGATTTTGCGGGAGCGATTCGAGATACTCCCATAAGGACTATATGAAGGGATTAACATTTATTCCATTTGTAAA
>JAVSBU010337707.1:0-10820 GCA_033118015.1 Loricariichthys derbyi | reverse complement strand
ACACACACACACACACACACACACACACACACACACACACACACACACACACACACACACACACACACTATGTACTCTCTCACACTCTAGTTTGGAAAACTATTTGAACCCTTCCATTCTCACCCACTCAATCTTTTTCTTTATTTTCTCGTATTCTATTTTCCTTCCTTTTTTTGCTTTCTGTATTTCTTGCAGTTTTTCTGTCTTTCACCCTTTTGTTAGTTTTATTCATCCCTTCTTTTCTTTTGTTTTCACTAAATTTGTAAGAAAAAAAATGCATTTCTGGTCTTTTGCATTCTCTTTATTATTGTTTTTGTTATTTTCACTTTTTCCTTTTCAGTTTTTTATTAATTTCTCTTTCTTTCAGTTTTTCCCCCTTTTCTTTTTCCTATCCATCTCCTTGTAATATCCATCTCAACACCACCATCAAGCCCTCACACCAACCGAAATGTGCAATGGTGTATATACTGGGTATTTATACTGGGATTATAGGTTTGCATATTTAGATACAAATACAGACATGTTATGAAGAGCAGACTTTGATAGATCTCTGTTCTTTAAATTAAACATGGTGCCCCCCCACACCTGATTATCATCACATCTGACTCCAATGTCACTTGCAAATTAATTGCTAATCTTAGAGGTTCACATACTTTCACCACTCAATAATATGTAATATTGGATCATTTTCCTTAATAAATCTCGAGGCTTGAGGATCTAGAACCAAAATGTTTGATTATATCACTGGTTAGCACTTAGATTCTGCATCGATTACAAAATACTTATATTAACATATAAAGCTCTACATGGTTTGGTCCCTCGGTGTCTGAGTGAACTCTTAGAGTCTTATAATCCAACTCGTCTCCTTCGGTCACAAGGTAGAGCTCACAAACCTACAGCAGGGGGAAAGTCCTTCTCCTACTAACCTTTTGATTAGACTTTGACTGTAATACAGGGCTTGGATCCCTGGGTCTGGAATCTGAGGTCATATCTTACCTTGGCTGTTGGTTGAGGGTGCTTGGTGTGAAAGATTGGGACCCTTTCATCCTAAATTGTGCATCCTTATGTTAGATTAAGGACAGAACCAGGGGGTTCATGATCAAAGAGATTTGTGGTGATCTGCGATGTTGGGTTCATGTCTCCCTGTCTCTCTTATGCAGTCACACAGGTTTGTTGGTTGATATGGAGGTTGCTGATGTTTCATGTGATCCCTCTTGGCTGTGTTTCCCTCTGATTCCTCACTCTTAAGAAACCTTTTAGCTATGCTGCCATAGTTACTGCTGCTGGAGTCTCATGCTGCACTTAATGGTACAGAATTTATCTGTTCATATATTTTGTACTCTTAACAATACGTAACTACATTTTCTCTTTTCTCTCTGAGCTCGTGTTCTGGTGCCCAATGGAGCCCATGTGCTGTGGTGTTTATCCATCCAGATCTAAGATGCTCTTCTGCCTCATCTCCATCCAAGATGTTCTTAATCACTGGACTGGAGAGGACAGGAACTCTCACTCCATCATGAATGAGGAGATCATGGCACCAAGACTTTCCCACCGCAGACACGAGATCCTTAAATGACTTTTGTGCTGAACTACAACATTTTATAATTGTCTGATTATATTCATTTATTCTGTTTGCTTAAAGTATTTATGTGAAACTCTTAATTAGATATCTTAATTAATTCATAGGTGAATCATTATTCCCAAGGAGGTTTGGCCCCTTTTGGTCTTGGTCCTCCCAAGATTTCTTCCTAATAACATTTATGGAGTTTTTCCTTCCTGCTCTCACCGTAAGGCTTGTTCATTTTGGGAATAACCGTAATATTATAAGTTATATTAGAAGATAGTTCTATAGGTGTAAAGCTGCTTTGAGACAATAATCCATTGTAAAAGCGCTATAGAAATAAATAACATTTTGACTTTTTTTTTTATTACCACTGATTACACTATTTTTCCTTTGCTGGAGTAAAAATTTAAATTTCCCATTTGTGGGACTAATAAAGGATTATCTTATCTTATCTGAATTTCTTTTTCATTTCTATTTTTTGTTATCAGTTTGACTTTTACTCCTTTATTTTATTATTCCACTTCTATCTGTTTTTTCCTGCTGACTTTCTGTTTCTCTAAAGTTCTTTTTCTGTCTGTGGTCACTTTATTGATCTTATTTTCTATTGTTTCTTTTTTTTTTCCTCTGTTTTGCATTCCTTCTTTTTAATCAAGCTGCTTTTATTCTTTTTTCTCTGTGGTTTTGTTTTCACTTTTTCTTTCGCTCATTTCTCTCCCCTTTTCTCTCCTCTTGTTCTTTCCCTTTGACTCTTTTTCTCTTTGCGTCTTTTCCTTTCTTTGTTTCCTTTTCTTTCTTTCTGTTTGTTTTAAATGATTTCAGCTTTTTTAAAGACATTAAAGAGGCTTAATGCTTCACTAAAGCTTCGATGTGGTTTAACAGAAATAAAAGCGCTACATACATGCATACTGTCTCAATTAAAGTGTATTTAGGAGCAAACAATTAAATTAAAGAAAAACAATTAGTTAAATAAGCGAACTCACCCAAGGACCGAACGCAAATGTTGACAATTCCCTTCCTGTTTGGTGACGTACGTGCACACCACGCACGTGTGAATCGATTCTTCAGAACGAGAATCTTAACATGCACCGACTCTTTTAAATCGAATGCTGTTCCGGTTCATTGGGAGTCGACTCTTGTTCCTAATCCAGATAACACAAATCAAGGCTATCAAATACAGGAGCCGATTCAAACGATTTGGATTCTCGATTCCAAAAAGACATTAAATTAGGCTTTTCCTAATAAGTGGTGTAAGATTAATCAAACATATATTAAACACTTTAATGATATTTATGTTAATCTACAAGGAAATGTGGAGTAAACTGTAATATCGCTAACTTGAATCGAAGAATCGACTCAAGTATTCCTTATAAAATGATTCCGTTTTCAAATTCCTTTTTTTGACCTTAATGTCCACATACAAAATAAAGAACTATATTTATAATGTTTCCTTGAAACTAGATATCCTTGTTTTTTACATCCTTTAACAATAAAGCTTATTTCTCATTATTTTGTTTTGACTTTTGAGTTGTCTTAAACTTTTCATTTGTTTAATACCATATAATTCAGGGTCACGGGGCTTGTTAATGGCAGCAAAGGGCATAAGGTCCATTACAGGGCACATGCACACACTCACACTGGGGACACTTTAAGATGCTGTTTGACCTCACACATTTGGAATGTGGAAGTAAACTGGAGAACCAGGAGGAAACCCACACAGACACTGGGGATGAGCAGGCTGGGAATCGAAAGCGAGGGCTCTGGAACTGTGACGCCCCAGCGCTAACCACTGTGCTGCCCCAAAAGCACTATAGCATTACTCTGTTTTTGTCAAGACTGAAAAACGTGGAGAATGCGTGTCTTCTTTAAAAATGTAATCATGAATATGTTTTGCATTAAAGGTGTAGCTCAGGACTCTCACAATATATAGATAATATATAGATAACATACAAGAATTGAAAATGCACATATAAGGTAGATTCAGTATAAGTTCCAATGCAGGGTCACAAAGGGGCTGGAGCCTATAAGACAGCACAAGGCACTTACTCACACCAATACACTTTAGAGATATCAACTGATCTAATGCATTTCTTCCTGGTCGGATTGGGCAGCACAGTGGTTCAGAGTGGTTGGTCATCATTACCATGGCTGTTCTGATGGGTGCAGAAGTCCTAACGATGACCAGAGAAAAGCAGAGTTTGAATTAAAAAGTTAGCATCCTTTTTAACATATACTGCCTGGACTAAAAAGGTCACACGCTCTAATATTTGGTGGTTCCGCCTTTAGCTTTGATTACGGCATGCGTTCGCTGTGGCATCGTTTCCACAAGTTTCTGCAATGTCACAACATTTATTTCTGTCCAGATCTTGTATTGATGATGTGATATTTGGACCCACAGCCTTCTCAAGCACATCCCATAATTCTCAATGGGGTTCAGGTCTGGACTCTGTGGTGACCAATCCATGTGGAAAAAGATGTCTCATGCTCCCTGAACCACTCTCTCACTATTTGAGCTCCATGAATCCATGGAATAACCTGGTGGTTCAGTATATTCAGGTAGCAGCTGACCTCATTACCTGGCCAGAGGTGGTACAGTATAAAAACGAGAAAACATTAAGAAACACAAGTGCAAAGGCCACATAAGTGGGGCCCGGAGCTGTACCAGGAATGTCAGAGCTGTGAGGCACCACTGCACCACTGTGCCACCCAAGAGCAAAGCATGAAATTTGAAAAGGAGTGCCCAAAATATGAAAGATTAGGCTTTCATAGCTCTAGGAATCAGTGAGTCGATGATTCGAATCATTTTAAGCGAGTCGAATCATTTGACAAATAGCTGGTGGGACGCAGTCTCACGCATGCGCAGTGGGGTGATGGGGGATTTCCAACGGAACGTAAAGGTAAGCTTGATATTTTGTAAATGGCGTCTTTTAAATAATACCAAATCTTCACTACTTATGACAGTACGTTTGTGTTGTAATTTAAGAGAGTCGTGACGCGGTTTTTCATGAACGTTACAATGGTTTAAACACTATTTAATCTGGCCTATTAATCAAAATGCTTCCGATAGCTATGTTGCTAATAAGCTAGGCAGCTATATTTGGAGTTGGGCGTCTCGGATAATTTTTTCCCCCACCCTATTTCGATAGGTCCCGCCTTCTGTGCTTAGATTGGCTGTATCGGTTTGGGGCGATTTCTAATTGGTCAGTAGGAAACTTTTGCTGGTATAGAATAACCAATCCGTGCGTAGGAGGTGGGATTTTGGCGGAATACGGGTGTGAGATGAAGAACGCTAGGGTGGTCCGTCATTGCGGTGCTACGCTAGCTGCATTGACAGCTTAGAAGATTGCGTATAAATAAAATATTCAGACTAGTATGAAATAAAATAGAGAATTAAAGAATGAACGAACGTTTTAGTCATCACTATGTTTTAATAATATTGGGCATATGCGTAATTGTTAATTTTAATCCTGATATTTTTGCGTAGACAGAAAAATCCTGCGGTGCTAAGACGGATTTTTTATAAAATGGCGTTTTATTGTGTTTATTTTAAACATTATGCTGTTTAAAACACACTATATGTAAATAATAACGTGCATTTTGTGTTAAGTTGGCTAGGTGAACCTTAAAAGCCCACTTAACGCCTTTCTCAGATGTCATTTAATTAATTTTTTTGTGTGAGCTTTATTTCCAAATATTTCTCTACTCAAAGTTCATCCATATCAAAAATTATGAGCCGGTTAGTGCTGTCACCTCACAGCTGCCAAGATCCCCGGTTCGATTCCCGCCCCAGCCTCTGTCTGTCTGTGTGATGATTATGTTTAGGGTTATGTTCCCCCATGTGCCCTGTGCTGCCAGTCAGAATCCGGCTTCCTGCAATCCAGATCTGTGTGAAAATAAAGGAACACCTGCAGGATCCAAAAATTTAAGATATTTACATAGAGAATGAGAGAGGTACCAAAATACATATATATTTATTTGTTCTCTGTGTTTAACCTTCCTTTTGCTGGTCTGGATTGGGGTGCCTAGACCCAGAAAATACAGGCATAGATGTGATCGTACCCTGGATGAATGTTGGTCCATTTTGGGACCGGCTGTGAAACACAGTGAGGTATGCAGTGAGGTGGACATAAAACTGATGTGTAACGTCGTCCTAAGCATCATTATGGACCAGGTGGCTTTGTTTTGTTGCTCAAATTTGTACAGTGGTTTCTCGTGAGTTGTCACCTTTTCTTAAAGCACTCAGAGAAAACGTATCCAAAAGACTGGAGTACTGTCAGTAAAAACTGACCTTCCTTTGAGCTGTCTTATCCATGCTAGATATCAGTAATCCTCACCAGTTGCAGCCAGAGTGTATCTTTTTTAACACATTTTTTTATTTGTCTTTTAGCCGCCTGCGCTGAAAGCCTTTCTGTTTTCTCCGCTCTGCCCACGTCGTCCTCGCTGCAGCAGCAAGAACCTCTGAGAACCCTCCAAGGACCTTTACTCAGTCCCTCACCCTCTTCCTGCTTGGCTACCTTCAGGGAATTTTGCCTAATAAGGCGTCCAGGGAGCCCAACCAGTTCGGATTTAAACTGCAGAAAAAACATCTGTGTGGATTAAACCAAGAGTCAGCTTCCGGCTCAGCCTCAGCTCTTATTCTGCTGCCAAATTAGAGAGCACGGTTTGGTTTGATAGCATCGCCAGTATTATTTAGTACAGCGCTGATGAGAACAGGCTTAAATCAGTCATATTTGGCCTGTTTTCCTCTTCGGTCAAGGGGGTGAATAACTGGCTCTGCTCTTCGTTTCTAATCAGGTGGAAGTTTTAAGATGTAGACAATAAGGCGTTCTCCGAACTGACCAGAAAGCTGCTCCATTAAAGCAGAGTTCCTGTTTGGAGTGTTTAAAATGGCAGCTTTTTGTTCTCGCCGGCATCGTTAAGCGATGAAAATGCCAAAACGCTACAGATCGCTCTGCACTAATCAGTCCTTCGCAAGCTCCGCTCTGATCCACTGATGGAAGACGTCGCCGTGTTCGGTCGCTCAGCCGAACGCGTTTGCTCAGCCAATCCGAGTCAGGGCTCGTGAACAGGCATCGGAGTGTCTAATCCCGCAGACCTACCAGCACCGATGGATGCCAAGTTTCGGGACGACCTGTTCCGAAGGTACGCCGCGTTCCTGGAGAAGCGGCTCGAGGAAGGCGCCGGGAGCGAGGGAGCGGCCGGTGCACAGGGAGCGGCGAGAGAGGAGGCCCTCATCGCCACGGCCACCGCTCTGCTGGCGGCGTGCGACGTGGAGGCGGGTCAGCGGTTCCGCATGATCCACTTCTACGACATCGTGGAGAATTCGTTGCGCTCGCTCAGGGGTGCCAGCCTTCGGTCGCTGGAGGCCGCCTTCTCCACGCTGGAGACGGTCTGCACCAACCTGCTGCTCTTCCCCTGGAAGAAAGAGTTCCGCTGCATCAAGGTTAGTACAAACCACCAAAGGAAGGAGCTGTTCTGTCTGTCTCTTTCTGTCTGTCTGTCTCTATCTGTGTCTCTTTCCCTGTTTTTCTGACCAAACCATCAGAAGGGAGAGCTGTGTCTGTCTCTCTGTCTCCCTCTGTCCATGTCTGTCTCTCTCTCTCTCTCTCTCTCTCTCTCTCTCTCTCTCTCTCTCTCTGTCTGTGGCCTACTCGCGGTCTCTCTGTCCATCTTTCTCTCTGTCTGTCTGTGTCTCTCTCTCTCTTTGTCTCTCTCTCTCTCTCTCTCTCTCTCTCTCTCTCTCTCTCTTTCTCTGTGACCCTCGCAGTCTCTCTCTGTCTCCCTGGAAGAAAGAGTTCCACTGCATCAAGACCAGTATCAAACTGTCAGAGGGGAGAGCTGTGTTTGTGTCTCTCTGTCTCTGTCTGTCCTGTCTGTCTGTGTCTCTGTGTCTCTCTGTTTTTCTAACCAAACCATCAGAAGGGGGAGCTGTTTCTGTCTGTCTCCCTCTGTCCATCTCTCTCTGTCTCTCAGTCTCTCTCTCTCGCTCTCTCTCCCCTCTCCCTCTGTCTCACTCTGTGTCCCCCTCACGGTCTCTCTCTATCTCTGTCTCCCTGGAAGAAAGAGTTCAACTGCTTCAAGACCAGTCTCAAACTGTCAGAGGGGAGAGCTGTGTTTGTCTATCTCTCTTTCTCTCTTTGTCTGTCTGCATGTCTGTCTCTCTCTCTCTGTGTCTGTGTGGAGGGTTTGCATTTGATTGATTACGATTCTGCTTGTCGATTCCAAAACGGGGAAAAAACTTGCCAAATGTTTAGGTATTTTTTTTTATTTTTGTTTTGAACATTGTTTTTTTTTTATTCTTCTTTAAAAAGAAATCATGAAAAAAACCCTTAGTATGGCTTAGTGTATTAAAGCAGTGACCCAGGAAAGCCGAACTGAAATGATGAACCTGTGATCCGTTTTTATTATAACAGGTTTAAATAGAAATAAACAAGCTTAATGTAAAAATGATTCCATTCCCTTTGGATCATAGGTTCTTATATTCCATGTCCTTATTGTAGGTGTGTGTGTGTGTGTGTGTGTGTGTGTGTGTGTGTGTGTGTGTGTGTGTGTGTCCGTGTCCGTGTCTCCTGGTCTTTTCCTCCAGACCTTCACGGGGCCGTATGTGTATCAGCTCCAGTCGGCCTTGTGTGAATCCGATCTCCGCTCCCTCCTGCGTGCCATGGGTTACTCCCGCGATCAGGACCTGCAGTACGTGATCCGAGAGCAGCATTTGGACTCCAGCGCCTCCACCCATCACCTCCGACAGCTGGCCTTCGAGCTGCTCCTGGCACAGGCCGAGTGCCGCCTACTGAGGGAGCGCGGACCGGGCCCGTCCGAGCTGGAGGCGGTGGAGCTGCGCCGGACCTCCGGTGATGAAATCCCCCGCTTATCGGCTCGCCCGCCAGACTCAGACCGCGCCCACATGAGGCGGGGAGGGCGCCCGTCCAAATCGGTGGACGTGACGGACGGAGCGGGGCACTGGCACCAAGCTAACAAGCCCGTCCTAAAAACTTCGCTCAGCCTTCGCAAGGAGCCGCTGTACGTGGACGCTGAAGAGGACGCCAAGGACGAAATAATCCGCCCCGGTTCCTACACCCACACAGCGGGTGACTATTTCCCCAGCCAGGCCCCCGAGCTGTACCAGTACCACCTCTCCTCTCTGGACGACGTCGATTTGTACACGGAGCGAGGCGTGAGCGGGCGCCACACCCCGTCCCGGACTCCCGGCAGGGAGTCGTGGGAGTCCAGGGCTCACAAGAGTCACGGTCTGAAGTGCCAGGGCTGTGAACTGATCTCCCAAACGCTCTCTTCCTGCCAGACGTGCGACGCCATCCTGTGCCCTTCGTGCCACGGCTCGGATCCAGCCCCTTGCTGCGGATACCAGGATTTGCCCAAGAACCTGCGCCCGCTGGACGGCTACGTCCCCGTCAAGGACAAGCTCTCGGTTTACTCCAGCTCGCACGCTCACACCCATCCTCACCCGCTCTCACACGCCCACTCGCACTCACCGCTCCTGGACAAGCCCGGCATCGGCGGCAAGCTGTACCAGAGCAAACCGCTGGCGCTGTCGGCGTCCTCGGCGGCGTCTTCTGGGGCGGGGTCACGCTGCGGGTTCTGTAACAAACCGGGAGCGTCTCACACGTGTCTGAATTGCTCCAAAGTGTCGTGCGAGATGTGCATGAGCCTCTACATGGGCGACACGTGCACTCGCAAGAGTCTGCACCACAACTTCGTGCCCAACCACCAGCTGAACTACAAATCCAGCACCATATCGCACCTGGTGTATCGATAGGCATGCGAGCCGCTCCTCCTCCTCCTCCCCCTCCTCCTCCTCCTCCAATCTGCTGCCTTGTAGACATTCAGGCTCCTCTAACGTTTTGTTCGGTTGGGTTTTTTCTTCCTCATCGTCCAGTCATGTGATCTTGCTCTTTTATCCTCCCCCTCGTCCCACCTTGACTTAACAAAAGCGCGAGCCAGAGCTAAACCTCCATAACACTGACTGGAAAATAAGATATGCAACGTACATCCACGCTGTTGTTGTGCAAAAACCGCCTCCCACCTCTTCCTGGAATAAAGAGAAACCTTTATGAGCTTGAACAAAGGGAAAATAAATCACACTGGAATTCAGTAGTATTATATTTTAAATCCTATAGATCTGTGCCAGACTTTTGGACGTTGGGCGGTTGGGATTTTAAAGCTGCCGGGTGTTAGCGCTTGGGTTTAAGGGAGAAATACTCGAGGGGTCCCGTTAGGAGTCACTAAGGACTTTAAGCAGCTACGGCACGAAACCTCGAGGCTGCGGCGACAGAACTGAGGTTCTAAGGATCCGTGATTTTTTTTATTTTTATTTTTTTTTAAGTTTTAGAAGGTAAATCTTCCTCTGAGATCGGGTTTATACTGACATATAATGCACGTATATTCGTTAATCCAACACACTTATAAGCAGATTTGAGTAAATTACGTAATGGTGGGAGGAATGGATTCGTTATCTAGTGTAATTATAGTTACAAAACAAAAGCGAACAGAATCGCAGTGTTTTTGCTGCTTTAGCTGCTTAAAGTCTTTATTAAGCTGCTGTAAAATAAATCAGCTCGAGACGTTCACACCCCCGTCACACCGACCCCGAGGGCTCTGAGAGCACAGAACCATATTTATTACTTATTTATTTTAACCACAAGACTTTATATTCAACCTCCAACACGTCACAAATTTTAAGGCACATTCTATTTTGTTTTTAATAAAATTTACTTAGTCTGAGTTTGTTATTAGATCTTTAGGTTAATTATAAACTTGCTCCTGTTAAATATAGCTGTGCTGCCCTGATGCCAAGAAAAAAGATTAAATAAAAACAAGCCTATTGTGTGGAAAATAAATTATTCAATTCAAGTAAGAGCAGATAACAAACAGTTTATTCTTCAGGCTGTGGAGAAAACATCGTCAGTTACCGTAGTTAAAAGATTGGATACCTTTGTACGGGTGCATCTCGCCCCCGGCACTGTGGCCGATTCCATCCCGACCCTGGAGTTTGCATGTTCTCCCTGTGTCACCCACATTCAAAAAAACACACCCTTTATGTTCCTAATATTTGCCCCTCCACACACTGACACACGTACATTTTGCTTCTAAACTTTTTAATAATCAGTTTATTAATTTTTTCCCTCTATTTAACAATCGGACATAAAGACATTAAATAATTGAAAACTTTATATTTTTAAGGCAGTTTGAGCGCCTCCTTTGGTTTTTTTTTTTTTTTTTTTTTTTTTTTTTGGGGGGGGGG